>CAUYRH010027971.1:0-12223 GCA_963574655.1 Perodicticus potto
TTTTTTTGAGACAGAGCCTCAAGCTGTCACCCTGGATAGAGTGCTGTAGCATCACAGCTCATAGCAACCTCCAATTCCTGGGCTCAAGCGAGTCTCTTGCCTCCACCTCCCAAGTAGCTGGGACTACAGGTGCCCACCACAACGCCCAGCCATTTTTTGGTTGCAGCCGTCATTGTTGTTTGGCGGGCCCGGGCTGGATTTGAACCCACCAGCTCAGGTGTACATGGCTGGCGCCTTAGCCTGTTGAGCCACAGGCACCGAGCCATGAAATCTATTCTTAAGTAAGGGCTTAGCCCAGAGCCTGGTGCACAACACACGGCTCTCGTGAGGGCTCACTCTTCCTGCGATTCATTCATTGTAATCGTAGGCAAGTCCAGAGGGACAGAGAAAGAGTCTGACTGAGTGCTAGAATGGAGTGAAAGAAGAAAAACATAACTTTATTCTTTACAAGAACTCATGGTACACTTCTAATAAAGAAGTCAAAACCATACTAATGACTATCCCAGGCAGCACTTCTCAAACTTAGAGAAATATGGAGTAATTTCTCTAGGGAGTTCAACTTTACTTATGAAAAAAATAAAAAAACTGTGCTCAATTTCTGTTCTACAGAACTCCGTTTTAAACTCTTACCCATAAACATTTTAATAGTATGTCCCTTATTTCTATCCTCACCACAGCTCTGACCTGGGTGGAGAAAAACATGGCAGAACCTCTGGGCTCTCAGAGCTGGACCTGCTTAGTAAAGTTCAATCCTCTGGGCCTGAAAAGATGGAGGGTGTGAGTATTAAGGAGATTTCAAACTCATACTTGGCAAATGTGTACTACAATTAAACAAAAAGTATTTTCTGGGACTTGTCTTTATTTTGTTCCTTTTTAAGAAGCATGTTTCACTTAATGCTCCCAGCACTCACTACACTCTTTCCTGTTTCTGTCCTTCTCTTCATGCCATTTTGATGACTCTGAAATTCCCCACTTTTCCATGTTTACTTACACCCTGAACTTCCTAGTACTTCCAACCATTGTGTAAACCTAAACTCAACTAGTTCTTAAAGTTCAATCCTAAGTCTCCCTATTCCATGAAGCCTTCCCTGATTCTCTCTCCCCAGCTGAAACCACCTCTCTTTTCCTGAATGACCCCACATTGTCCCTGAATCTGCCTCTACCTGACTCTTCTGCCTTGAACTACTGGCTTTATTTACATGCCTTGTCCTCCTCGCCCGACTGGGAGCAAGGTGGGAACAAGATCCACACAGGAGTCACCACTATATCTCTACAACATTGAGCACAGAGCCGCGCACTTCTTCATTGTGCTGGATTATCTGGAGTCAACTTGGCAACACTGTCACTCCTCTCTAATTTCACCATTGTAGGGGAAGCTGAGAACTACCTTTCCCAGAAACCTGTTGCAATGAGAAACGCTTGCACAAGATTTGGAAGAGAACAGGGCCATTGTTTTCTGGAAGCTGTTGCAGGCAGATGACCAAACAGATGTGGGATTTATAGCAACTTCATCCTGCAGTCTGAGAGGTCAGAGGGAACCTTCTAGCCTGCAGGTCCTTGATATTCAGGCAGTATTTTGTGCAAGTTCTAGAGAACCTCATGGTACAACAGACAGATTGTCACTAACAGCTTCCTTCACATTGGTTTGCTTAGTATCCCAACCATTGTGTAAGCCTCTAATTCCCTATATTAAAAACATTCATACGTGAAAAAAAATTCATACTTGGAATATTGTGAATGGTTTTTCTTTTCATGCCCAAACCATGATTGACTTGTTCAACAGATATTTGCAGAGTGAATGGATGAAAAATAGTTCTACTGCATTGAAAGGCAGTAGACAGTCTACCTACATTTCCCATTCAAGGGGGAAAGAAACTAACATTTATTGTGAGTTTGTTATGTGGCAGGCAGTTTCCCACATATTATTTACCACCTTCACATAATCTTAAGAGACCCTATTATTGTCCCCATTTTTTACCTAATGACAGGGCAAAATGAGAATCAAACAAACATTTTAACTCACAAAACAATGCCTTCCCACTCTACCACGCTGCTTTAGCACATGTCTACTTAGTGCATGCTTTTGTGGATAATTACAAGCAACCCAAAAAACTATTTGAAACCCAGCAAGGCTCAGTGTCTTACAACTATAATCCTAGCACTCTAGGAGGCTGAGGCAGGAGGATCACTTGAGCTCAGGAGTTTGAGACCAGCCTGAGCAAGAGTGAGACCCCCATCCCTACTAAAAATAGACAAATTAGCTGGGTGTGGTGGAACATGCCTATAGTTCCAGGAACCTGAGGCAGAAAGATTACTTGAACTCAAGAGTCTGAAGTTGCTATGAGCCAGGCTGATGCCACAGCACTCTAGCCTGGGGTAACAGACTGAGATTCTGTCTAAAAAAAAATTATTTGAACCCCAATATCAACCAAATTTTTAGAGAAGTTTTTCCTACCCAGAAAAGTAATTCTGGGTTTCCTCTCAATTATACCTCTAATAAGCTACCTACAGCTAATGGATTTGATTAAAATATTTAAGTGACAAGGAGAGGGGCAAGAAGGCCAACTGGAGAACCCTTTCACCAGAAGTTCCTGTACAGAAGGAGAAAAGTTGGACTGAAGTGAACTCAAAGAAGTTGAAATTGGGGAGTTGGACACAAGGAGAAAAAAATCAAGGTGCACGTTATCCCCACTGAGAGAAGTTGCGAGGTCAAGAAAGAGGAAGAAAAATAATAGAGATCAGGTACTAAGTGAAAGGGGATGGGAGACTCCTCCCTCAAAGTGGAGGCCCACTACAGGCTTTCTGCAAGTGAGCAGGGAATAAAGGACCTCTCATTTGACCTACAAGGTCCCAGTTCTCCTGCACCTGGGAAACTCCACCTCTAGGTCCCCATCCTGCCTGGTGCAAAAGTAAATATGTTTTGTTTTCTTTCTGCAGTCCTGAGCCCACAGCCCATCCTCCCCTTCTCTGGTTGCCTGAAGGACTGCTGCCTGCAGAGCCCAGTGTGTTTGCTGAGATCTCTGAGAGACCTTGCATTGTGTGAGCTGCTGACTGAGTGAGCTCTGTGGTGCTTCAGTACTAACTTTGGCTTGGTGTGGTCTTTCCTGGCTCTCCTTCCTTTCCTTTCCTCTGCCCTCTGGAGAGGCTCTGCCTGGTGTTTGTGCCACCACAATCCCTGATGATACCAGCTCCCCTCCTAACAACTTGGAGAGAGATGAGAGACAGGTCTGGCCTCAGGTGACCTGCACTGGGAGGGTCCAGGAACCAGATATCCTTCTCAGCCACTGGTGAGCAGATTCTCCTCCTCCAGCCACCACTGCAGGGAGGTGCAGGTTTCTGGCTAATTTGAATTTCTTTGCCCAAAGGGGACTTGGCACCATGAGGGGCAAGAACAGAGAATCTATCCACAATTTCCATCCTCCAGCTGTTATCTGCTAGGGGCCATAGCTACTTAAATCTTTTATAGCAAGAACTCCAGCAAAATACTGCAGCTCCTTTAACCTGGGTGGGGGCAGGCTGACACCAAGACAGAATCAGTCTGTGCTAGCTAAGCAAGGCCCACCCTCAGAGACTTTCACAGTGCAGCCCTGAAAGGAAGCTGTGTGAAGCTATGGGGGAAGGGCCAAAAGTATAAGCCCCAGTTCATTGGCAAAGGAGGGATTAGCTCCATTTCCTGGAGCCTTTTACTTGCCAAATAGGGTGATGGGGGTGCTAGCTAAGGGTCCCCAATTAGATTATCTCTCAATAACTTCTTAGGAACAATCTAACATTTCAGATTAAAAAAAACCCATAATTAATAAAAATAAAATTTAAAAAAAGCTGAAACACTCATGAGGAGGAGGCAACAAAAGAACTGTGGTGGCTCGGCGCCTGTGGCTCAACTGGCTAAGGCACCAGCCAAGTACACCTGAGCTGGTGGGTTCGAATCCAGCCAGGGCCCGCCAAACAACAATGATGGCTGCAACCAAAAAATGGCCGCGTGTTGTGGCGGGCGCCTATAGTCCCAGCTACTTGGGAGGTGGAGGCAAGAGACTCGCTTGAGCCCAGGAATTGGAGGTTGCTGTGAGCTGTGATGCTACAGCACTCTATCCAGGGTGACAGCTTGAGGCTCTATCTCAAAAAAAAAAAACTGTGGCAACATGAAAAATAAGAGCAGATCAGCTCCTCTAAGACATGACAATGGAGATACAACAGAAAATACCATCCATAGAGAAATTGTTGTAATGTCAGAAATAGAATTCAGAATATGGATGGCAAATAAGATGAATGAAATTGAAATGATGAAAATAAAAATCCAAAATATAGTGCAAAAGTTTTCTCGAGAAGTTAGTGAATTTAAAGACAAAGTCACCAGGCATCTGGATATAATGAGGAAAGATAGCAGAGCTTAAGGACTTGAAAGACGGATTCAAGGAACTCAAAAACACAGTAGAGATCCTCAGTAATACAACAGAACATGGAGAAGAAGGAATTTCAGATATTGAAGACAAGATTTTGAACTAACCCAATCATTCAATGAGGCAGGACAAAAAGATAACAAAGACAGAATATTCCCTGAGAAAGTTATGGGATTATTCCAAAAGATCAAACATCCAAATTACAGAGATTCCTGAAGGAGAAGATGATGGGTTTAAAAGCACTGATGCTCTATTTCAAGACACTGCGGTGAAGAATTTCACAAACATGTGAAAGACACAGAAATTCAGGTACTAGATAGTTTCTGAACTCAAGCATGACTCAATCAAAACAAGCATCTCCTAGACACATTATAAGTAACTTTGCTAAAGTCAATGTAAGAGAGAAAATCCTATAAGCAGCCAGGCATAAGAAAAATCTAACAAAGGGAAAATTATCAGGATGACAGCACACCATTCAGCTAAAACTTTTCAAGCCAGAAGAGGGTGGTCATCAGTCTTTAACCTTCTTAACAAAACAATTTTCAGCCCAGGATCCTATGTCCTGCTAAACTTTAACTGAATCCATCCACAAATTCCCATCCTCCAGCAGTCACCCGCCATAAGAGCCATAGCTATTTAAATCTTTTACAGCAAGAACTCCAGTGACCTTGGAGAAAATGTTGAGGAAATTTGCAATAAATAAACCAGCTCCACAGGAAGTACTCAGACCCATTTTTCAGAGTGACCAACATGATGATTCTTTGCCAAAGTAAACACACCCCAAAATTAAAGAACAAAGCCTTGCTTCCACATGATGCAAGGGATAAAACTAAGCATTGGACCGCCACAGAACAAGATAACCAAAACTCCACTATTGATTCTCTTAATAAATGTGAATGACTTGAATTCTCTACTAAAGAAGCACAGACTGGCCAAGTGAATACAAAAGCTCAAACTCAATATCTGCAGTCTCTAAGAAACACAACTAACCTCTAAGGATAAAATAAGACATAGAGTAAAGGGATAGAAAGCAATAATCCCGCCACATACACCTGAGTTGGTGGGTTCAAATCCAGCCTGGGCCTGCCAAACAACAATTATGGCTGCAACAACAAAAAATAGCCAGGCGTTGTAGCAGGCGCCTGTAAGTCCCAGCTACCTGGGAGGCAGAGGCAGGAGAATCGCTTGAGCTCAGGAGTTGGAGGTTGCTGTGAGCTGTGATGCCATGGCACTCTACCCAGGGTGACAGCTTGAGGCTCTGTCTCAAAAAAAAAAAAAAAAAAGAAAGAAAGAAAGCAATAATCCAGACAAATGGAAATCAGAAAAAAAGCAGGGCTGCAATCTTATTTGCCAATACAATTGGATTAAGACCAACAAAAATAAGGAAAGACAAGGATGGACACTACATACTAGTAAAAGGAAGCATACAACATGAAGAGATTTCAATCATTAACATTTATGCACTCAGCCTAAATGCTCCTCGATACATAAAATGAAAGCTAAATGATATGAGCAATACAATATCTTCCAGCTCCATAATAATCAAAGATATTAACACTGCTCTGATGGTACTGGACAGACCCTCCAAGCCAAATCTGAACAAAGAGGTAACTGGACTTAAACATGACCCTGGAAAAAATGTACTTAACAGACATATACAGAACATTTTATCCTAATAATGCTGAGTACACATTCTTCTCATCAGCCCATAGATCATTCTCCAAAATTGATCATATCTTAGGGCACAACTCTAGCCTCAAAAAAGTCAAAAGAATAAAAATTATTCCCTGTATCTTCTTGAACCATCATGGAAGAAAAGTTGAACTCAACACCAACAAAAATCTTCATAGCCATGTAAAGTCATAGAAAATAAATAACACATTGAACGACAGCTGGTTCAAAGATGAGATTAAGAAGGAAATAATTAGATTTCTTGAACAAAATTATAATGAAGCCACAAGCTATTTAAACCTATGGGACACTGCAAAGGCATTCCTAACAAAGAAATTTATAGCATTAGATGTCTTCATCAAGAAAACAGAAAGAGAGCAAGTCAATAACCTAATGGACCATATCAAATATCTAGAAAAGGAAAAAAAATCCAACCCTAAACCCAGCAGAAGAAAATAAATAACCAAAATCAGAGCAGAATTAAATGAAATTGAAAACAAAAGAATCATTTGTAAGATCAGTAAAACACAAAGTTGGTTCTTTGAAAAGATTAATAAAATCAATAAACCCTTGGCCAGACTAGCCACAAACAGAAAAGTAAGATCTCTAATAATTTCAATTAGAAACAAAAAAGGGAGTCAAGTGCAGTGGCTCAAGCTTGTAATCTTAGCACTCTGGGAGGCTGAGGTGGGTGGATTAACTGAACTCACAAATTTAAGACTAGCCTGAGCCAGAGCAAGACCTTATCTCTAAAAAAATAGTAGGTGTTGTGGCAGGTGCCTGTAGTCTCAGCTACTTGGGAGGCTGAGGCAAGAGAATCACTTAAGCCCAAGAATGTGTGGTTGCTGTGAGCTGTGACACCACAGCACTCTACTGAGAGCAACAAAGTGAGACCCGTTTAAAAAAGGAAAAAAAAAAAAGAAGAAGAAGAACAGATGTCACAGAAATACAAAAGATCCTCAACAATTACTATAAAAGGTCTATGCCCAGAAATTTGAAAAATGTAGAGAAAATGGAACAATACCTGGAAATCCACCACCT
Source organism: Perodicticus potto (assembly GCA_963574655.1). Taxonomy (NCBI): domain Eukaryota; kingdom Metazoa; phylum Chordata; class Mammalia; order Primates; family Lorisidae; genus Perodicticus; species Perodicticus potto. The sequence goes on from CAUYRH010027971.1 coordinate 7,110, forward strand.
TCCTAAACTTAACCAGAAAGAATTAGACATTTTGACTAGACCTATATCAAGCATTAAAATCACATCAACAATACAAAATCTTCCAAAAAAGAAAATCCCAGATGGTTTCACACCAGAATTCTACCAAAGCTTCAAAGAGGAAACAGCTGGGTATTGGCAGGCCTATATTGCATAATCTATTCCAAAACATAGAGAAGAAAGGAATCCTTTTTTCTATGAAGCAAATATCACCCTGATTTCAAAATCAGGAAAGAAGGGGGAAAAAAGGAAAACCATAGGTCAATATCATTAATGAATATCAATGCAAAAATATTCAATAAGATCCTAGTAAACAGAAGACAGCAACACATTAAAAGAATCAAGTGGGTTTTATCCCAGGGATGCAAGGCTGGTTCAACATATGTAAATCCATAAATATAATTCATCACATAAATAAAATTAAAAACAAAGACCATATGATTCTCTTGATTGATGCAGAGAAGGCTTTTGAGAAAATCCAGCAATGCTTTCTGACAAGAATGCTTAAGAAAATAGGCATAGGTGGGACATTTTTAAAAGTGATAGAGGCCATCTACAATAAGCTCACAGCCAACATCATATTGCATGGAGTTAAACTGAAAGCATTTCTACTCTGATCTGGAACTAGATAAGAATGCTCACCATCACCACCGATATTCAACATAGTGCCTAGCTGGTTTGGCACCCATAGTGCAGTGGTTAGGGCACCAGCCACATACACTGGGGCTGGCAGGTTTGAACCTAGCCGGGGCCTGCTAAACAACAATGACAACCACAAGAAAATAGCTGGACGTTGTGGTGGGTGCCTGTAGTCCCAGCTACTTGGGAGGCTGAAGCAAGAGAATCACTTAAGCCCAAGAGTTTGAGGTTGCTGTGATCTATGATGCCATGGCACTCTACCAAGGGCGACACACTGAGACTCTGTCTCAAAAAAAAAAAAAAAGAAAGAAAGAAAGAAAACCAAACATTGTACCCAGCCATTGCCATCAGGCAAGAGAAGGAGATCAAGGGTATTCAAATGGGGATAGAAGAGGATGAACTCCCACTGTTTGCAGATGCCATGATGTTATACCTGGAAAATCCCAGGGATTTAACTACAAAGCTCTTAGTAGTGATCAAGGAACATAGCAGTGTCTTAGGATACAAAATAAATGCCCACAAAATAGTAGTCTTCATATATGCCAATACCAGTCAAAGACTCTATACTTTTATAGTACCTCCAAAGAAAATGAAATACCTGAGAATATATCTAACAAAAACCGTGATAGATCTCTATAAAGAAAATTATGAAACCCTGAGAAAAGAAACAGCTGAAGACATTAACAAATGGAAGAACATGCCATGCTCTTGGCTGGGAAGAATCAACATCGTTAAAATATCTGTACTATCAAAAGTGATCTACAGATTTCATCCAATCCCCATCAAATCACCAACATCATACTTTGAAAAACTTGAAAAAATAGTACTTCATTTCATATGGAACCAGAAAAACTCCCAATAAGCCAGTACTATTCTTAGAAATAAAAACAAATCTAAGGCCAGGAGCAGTGGCTCACTCCTATAATCCTAGCACTCTGGGAGGCCAAGATGGGTGGATTGCTTGAGCTCACAAGTTTGAGACCAGCCTGAGCAAAAGCGAGACCCCATCTCTACTAAAAATAGAAAAATGAAAGCAAGAAAATTGCTTGAGCCCAAGAGTTGGAGGTTGCTATGAGCTATGACACTACAGGACTCTACCCAGGGTGAAAGCATGAGAATCTGTCTCAAAAAAAAAAAAAAGAAAAGAAAATAATAAAAACCAATCTGGAGCCATCACGTCACCAGACTTCAGGTTATACTACAAGTCTATAGTGATCAAAACAGCATGGTACTGGCACAAAAATAGAGACTTAGATCTATGGAATAGAATAGAAAATCTAGAGATGAACCAAGTCATTTGATCTTTGATAAGCCTAATAAAAACATGCACTGGGGAAAAGAATCTCTATTTCATAAATGGTACTGGGAGAACTGGTTAGTCACATGTAGAAGTCTGAAACTGGACCCACACCTTTCACCTTTGAGAAAAATTGATTCTTGCTGGATAAAAGATTCAAATTTAAGACATAAAACAATAAAATTCTAGAAGAGAGTGTGATGGAAATGCTTGACAAAATTGGCTTGGGAAAAGATTTTATTTTATTTTTTTGGTTTTTTTGGGTTTTTTTTTTTTGATGCAGAGCCTCAAGCTGTCACCTTGGATAGAGTGCAGTGGCATCACAGCTCACAGCAACCTCCAATTCCTGGGCTCAAGCAAGTCTCCTGCCTCCGCCTCCCAAGTAGCTGGGACTACAGGTGCCCACCACAACACCCAGCCATTTTTTGGTTGCAGCCATCATTGTTGTTTGGCGGGCCCAGGCTGGATTCAACCCGCCAGCTCAGGTGTACATGGCTGGCACCTTAGCTCGTTGAGCCACAGGCGCCGAGCCTGGGAAAAGATTTTATAAAGAAGATCCCTTTGACAATCGCAGCAACACCAAAAATAAACAAATGATAAAACTACAAAGCTTCTGCACAACTAAGGGTACCATAATTAATGCAAACAGACAGCCTTCAGAATGGGAGAAGATATTTGCATGCTGCAAATCTGACAAAGGGCCGATAACTAGAATCTATAAAGAATTCAAATTAATCAACAAGAAAAGAGCAAACAACCCCATTTATAAGTGGGCAAGAGACTCGAACAGAAACTTCTCTGTTCAAGACAAATGACCAAAAAACATAAGAAAGGCTCGGTGCCTATGGCTCAGCGGGCAAAGGCACCAGCCACCTACACCTGAGCTGGCGGGTTCGAATCCAGCCTGGGCCCGCCAAACAACAATGACAGCTGCAACCCAAAAATAGCCGGGCGTTGTGGTGAGCGCCTGCAGTCCCAGCTACTTGGGAGGCGGAGGCAAGAGACTCGCTTGAGCCCAGGAATTGGAGGTTGCTGTGACGGCACTCTATCCAGGGTGACAGGCACTCTATCCAGGGTGACAGCTTGAGGCTCTGTCTCAAAAAAAAAACACAAAACAAAAAACACATGAAAAATGCTCATAATCTTTAATCATTAGAGAAATGCAAATCAAAACCATTCAGAGATATCACCTAACTCCAGTGAGATTAGCCTGCATCACAAAGTTCAGAATCTACAGATGCTGGTGTGGATGTGGATAGAAGGGAACACTTCTATGCTGGGATTGCAAACTAATACAACCTCCGTGCAAAGAAGTATGGAGAATTCTTAAAGAACTAAAAGTTGGCCTTTCATTTGATCCCACAATCCCATTACTAGGTATCTACCCAGAAGAACAAAAATCATTTCACCACAAGAACATTTGCACCAGAATGTTTATCGAAGCTCAATTTATAATTGCCAAGACATGGAAGCAACACAAGTCTCCATCAACCCATGAATGGGTTAACAAACTGTGGTGTATGTATACTGCAGAGTACTATTCAGCCACAAGAAAAGATGAAGACTTTACGTCTTTTGTGTTTACCTGAATGAAGTTGAAACACATTCTCCTGAGTAAAGCATCTCAGGAATAGAAAACAAAAGTATCCAATGTACTCAATATTAATATGAAACTAATTTATAAACAACTACACACCCTTATGAAAGGAAAAACACTAGTATAGTATCTAAGGGGGAAGGCAAAGGAGGGGGATGAGACTGGGTGATTGGCTGGAATCTCACCTAATGTGCACAATGTTTAGCACAGCCCCTGGGTGTAGGGCTCAACTACAACTTGAACTTTACCTTAGAAATGAAAACAATGTGACCTAAACATTTATACTCTCATGTTAATCTGAAATTTAAAAAAAATGTTTAAGTGAATTTTTTTCAATTATTTAGATAGCATCTAGTGATGTACTGCTAAGAAGGAGAATTTTTATGGTGCGTGAAATGGCAATACTAGAAAGAATTTTTTTAAAGATCTGAAATTTGTCTTGAGGTGAGTTTATAAATTCAAAATGGAAAGGACATTGTATAATAAAAAACAAGTGATATATTTTATTTATTATAGTTTTATTACCCACCAGTATTTCTTAAGGCTTCTTTGAAGCTTATGCAATAACTACTTCTCCTTGACATTAGACCAGGGGTCCTCAAACTACGGCCAGTGGGCCACATGTGACCCACCAAGGACGTTTATCCGGCCCGCCGGGTGTTTTTGCCTCCACTACCTGTCCTGTTTAGCAGCGGACTCATCCCGGGAGGCAAAATCTGTTAGTGGAAAAACCATTGGTTGCATTCCCAAACAAAACGTGTGGATTCACTGGAAAAGTTGCAAAAGGAGTTCCAGTTTAGATTTAAAGAGCTTCATCTCCATGAACATGACATACAGCTTTTCCATAACCCATTTTCTATTGACATTGAAAATGTAGAGGTCAGTCCCTGAAATCGCCACCCCGGCCTCCGGCACCGCCTCAGGCGGCATCTCCTGCAGGCAGGAGCCAGGCGCTGCAGGGTGCGGCAGGGGCAGCCGAGCGCTCTTGCGGCTCTGACTTTCCAGCTTCTCCACGGGGCTGGCCTGTGGCAGCTGGATGCTCTAAGAACGTTTCCACTGTTGTTTGGAGGAAACACACAGTGGGATTTAGAATTCCTGGAGACTTGCCTTGAGAAACTGGAAGTATTTCTTTAAATTATGTCTCTTAGTTTTTCAAGGAAACATCAAGAAACCATGAACAACATTAGTAATGAAGAGTTTGACTGCCACTTGCTTGATGAAGCTTTTACTGCCAAGGACATTCTGGATCAAAAAATCAATGAAGTTTCCTCTTCTGATGATAAGGATGCCTCCTATGCAGCAGACCTCAGAGATGTTCTGAAGAAACACTGAAGATAGCTAAAAGCTCTTCCTCGTGTCCCTCCCTTTTATGCAGTTAAATGTAATGACAGTAGAGCCATTGTGAAGACCCTCCCTGCCATTGGGACAGGATTTGACTGTGCTAGCAAGACTGAAATACAATTGGCACAAAGTCTCAGGGTGCCTCCAGAGAGGATTATCTATGCAAATCCTTATAAATAAGTGTCTCAAATTAAGTATGCTGCCAATAATGGGGTCCAGATG
>CAUYRH010027974.1:0-60848 GCA_963574655.1 Perodicticus potto
ATTTTTTTAATTGTCTTTATTATTAAATCATAGCTGTGTACAATAGTGCAAATCAAGGGGTACAATGTGCTGGTTTCATACACAATCTGAACTATTTTCATCAAACTGATTAACATAGCCTTCCTGGCATTTTCTCAGTTATTATATGAAGACATTTGTATTCTGCATTTAGTAAGGTTTGCCTGTACCCTTCTAAGATGCACCATAGGTGTGGCCCCACCAATTACCCTCCCTCCACCTTGCCAACCTCACCCCTCCCCTCCATTGCCCCTTTCCCCATATTCCTGTGCTATAGTTGTGTTATACCCTTCATATGAAAGCTATAAATTAGCTTCATAGTAGGGCTGGATACTTTTTCTTCCATTCTTGAGATACTTTGCTAAGAAGAATATGTTCCAGCTCCATCCATGTAAATATGAAAGAGGTAAAGTCTTCATCTTTCTTTAAGGCTGCATAGTATTCCATGGTATACATGTACCACAATTTATTAATCCATTCGTGGATTGATGGGCACTTGGGTTTCTTCCATGACTTAGCAATTATGAATTGGGCTGCAATGAACATTCTGGTGGTATTTCTAAATTGTATTTAAAAGTAATGGATTTACCCTCTTAAGTATGCTTGCTGAATAAACTTGCAGTTTAGAAACTTCTTAATTAAGTACCTCTTGGGTCTACTGGGCTCTGTAAGCTGTCAAAATATGGAATTCACCTTTTGCATATAACATGTTGTTAATGCTAATATATATGCATTGCAGTGTCTTTGCAAACTTACTTTCACTATTTCTGCTTCTTTTTTCATCTCTGAAAGCAATAAAATAAAAGGAAATGTATATGTACATGCCCAGATATATATAGTCAGGTGCATATATAGTATGTACAATTCACATATAAAATGTACAAACATATATATACATGTATATGATATACATTTTTATATATGTGTTCATGAGTGTATTTGTATGTGTATAATATAAACTTAAACACCCCAATGATTTGCTTCCATGTATTTTCAAAACCTCATTAAATTCTAATTAAATGTTAGACCTACTGAGATAACTACTGAAGTGATTGTGCCTGTCAGAATATTTAGTTAATGGCTGAGAATATCACCTTACAAAAGCCATAGTCTACATGTTTACTTGCCTCCACTCAAGTGTGACATTGCAAACATTAAACCTTTAGTGTGTCATATCCACTGAGAGATCAGACTCGACACCTGTTCAATCAGAACAAATGTCCTATGGTACATATCCCAGATAATATTGAACCTTCTTTTAGAGTGTTTTGTTTACATGGCACAAGGCTTGTATATTGTTTTTCCTAAGAAGTTTGGAGTAGTTTTTAACAGTGAAACATAAATCATGAAGTATTTTCTATTCCATCAATCAGTGAAGCAGTGGACAACAAATGCCCAGCCTTTCCCTTTCTTTATATTCATTCACAGACAGGTCCTAGATTTTCAAAAGAGCTCTATGTGGAATGCGGCAACAGAAGGACCAGAACTTTTATAGACTTCCATGCCATAGTCACATATTAAAAAGTGTGTGTGTGCGTGTGTGTGTGTTTTCTCCCTCACAGTTTTCTTGACAGATTTTGAACTTACTTACCCAAAGGAGTAGGTTACGGAATCATTCCTAGGGACAAATGGAGGCCAAATCGACAAGTATGATCAGGATAAGCTGTGAGCTATTTCTTAAGGGGACCTTGATTATTTTAATTCTTTAGCTTTCCTTTGTCTATATTTTGACCTTTTTCGAATTATAACCATATTAGGAGTAAAACAAGTGCTACGAATCTGAGTCAACATTAAAGGTATGTTAACTACAGGGTTTAATTTTTTGCTTCATGTAAGATTAGCACATCGTTATTAGAAATGTGGTAAAATATAGCAGCATATAAATAATAATTTTAACTTATTTATAGATTTCATTTCAAGTGATCAGAAACTTAGGTAAAACAGGCTTACACAAACAAGAAAGTGTATTGGATCATGTAATTTGAAAGTGGAAAAGAACTGGCTTTATGCACAGCTTGATCTAGAGGCACAAAAATGTCAAAAACAATGTTTCTTTCCACCCTTCTTCTCTGCCCTCTGATGTATTGGTTCCTTTATCAGTGGGTTCATCTCCTCAAGGTGGCAACAATCTTTGGCTTAAATCCTCCCAGGCTAATTTTGACCAAAGTACATTACTTAAACATTAATTTTTAATTCAACTTGTTAACATGTCATTTAGGATATTGCATCCTCATTTATAAGTGAAATATGTTTGTAATTTCCCCTTTATAATAATATATTTTCTCTAATTTTAATATTAGGTGTATCCAGATTAAGTAGAATGATTTTGAAGTATTTCTTCTTTTTCTATTGCCCATAAGATTTGGCATGATCTGTTTTTTGAAATTATCTTTTACTTTTATTTATAAATATTAGTTGTCTATTTTTTGAGACTTTGGAAAAAAAATTAGAAGTTAACTGATGACTCCACACCGAGCCTCAGAGTCAAAGCATTCTATTCTATTAAGACATACTCTTATCTGACAATGTGAATGTTACTTTCTTTGCATTATTATTATTATTATTGCTTAATATTTCAATGCAGCAATCATGTGATTTCTTTTCTGAATGTATTTATCTTCATTCATTCTTTATGAGGTTTTGTTTCTAGTCCTTATCTTAAACATTGTTATTGTTATTGAATTTTAAGCCTTTTAAATTCTATGAAGGAAAAAGTGGTAACCTAATAAACACACATATATGTAAAAAATAAAATAAATAAATAAATAAATCCTCCCAGGCTACGTCACTTTCAATAATCCCATCAAAAGTATTATTGCATCTGTTTTTTGAAATTTATAGGACCCTTGACTAGTCATGAAAATTCCACACTCTAACTGGTCATGTTTGATTCCATGCCATCCCAAAGATGGCAAAGGAAAGAGTATATTTCCACCAGGTAAGAATATAGTATAATCAAATACAAAGTATGACTGAATTGGCAGCAATGGCAGTGCACTTTCTGATTTACGTAAGCTAAGAGACTTCACCATTCACACATCCTTGCCAAAAGAACTACAGAAGTACCTAATAAGGAAAGAAGAAAAATAAGGTCAGAAGGAAGGATAGATTATAATAAATAACATTTATCATAGAAGTGGATGGATGAAGTGTTTTAGCAAGTGTTAGAAACTAGTTTTGGTAGAAAGAATAATGCCGCCCCCCAAATGTCAGTGTCCTAATACCTGGAACCAGTGACTCCGTTACCTCACGTTCAAAGGCAACTTTGCAGATGTGATTACATTAAGGTCTTCAGATAGGGGGATTATCCTGGACTATTTGGTAGACCCATTGAAATCACAAGAGACTTTCTAAGAGGGGCCCAGAAAGTTATAGATGAGGAAAGATGCTGTGCTATTGGCTTTAAAGAGGTAGGAACCATGAGCCAAGGAAAATAGGCATCTTCAACAAGGCAGAAAGAACAAGAAGACAAACTGTCCTCTGAAACCCCAGAAGAAATGTATCCCTGCCAATATCTTTATTTAGGTTGCTGACTTCCAGAAATGCAGAGTATAAATCTTTTATACCCTAAGTTTGTGGTAATTTATTACAGGAGCAATAGAAAACTAATGCACTACATATTATAAAACCTAAATTTGCTAAATTTAGCAAATAAAGACAGGATATCCTATTAAATATTTTTTTTGTTTATTTAAAATTTAAATTTAACTGGGTACCTTATATTTCATGTTGCAACACTAGAAAAGCCTAAACTTTTTTTTATGATTTTTTTCCCTTTAGATTTCTTTTCTTCTGTAAGGGTTTTAAGAAAATAATAAAATACTTAAAACAAAATTAAGAAAGGTATATGATGGATAGTTTAAATAATGACATAAGTGTTGGTAGAATTCTTCCTCGGCAAAGTATCATTTTAAGTGGGCTGAAGTGACTTTGCTTAGAGCAGAAGAGATGACTCATGCCTGGAGGAGAGAAACAGAAGGGTGTGTGTTCCCTGAAATGAGCCAGGTGTCGGCACAATTTAGACTTAACATGTGGAAGTGACTTACTCCCCCTTAATCCATGTTTCTTCATCTGTGAAACTGGGAGTAGTTTCACATCCTATTGGGGTGGTTTGGCGATGCATGCACTAATGCATGCAAGGTGTTTGATCCACTATCGATCAAATAATAATCAGTAAACAAATGTTTGGCTATTACCATGACACCTGCCGGCAGACGGTGATACAATTACATATATATTCACATGATACCTTATATCACTGGCGCACTGATTATTCTAACTATCTTCTAAACAATTATGTTTGATGGTTTACATGATACAGGAAACTCCCTCTCTCCTTCAGTCTCACTGGTCTGCTTATGTGTTCCTTGAGTTTCATTATAAGATCATCATATATTTTAATTATGTATTTTACAAGCTAATATTCCATCCTTCATATCATCCATGAAAATATAAGTTAGCTGTGTCCAGGATTGACTACACACAGATAGCTTCATACCTGATTTTACATTTAATGTGTTTCTTAGTTTATCGATCAATTAAAATAAAGAGGTCGGGTCTATGTCAGTGATGAGTGATATGTGGCCATGTTTGATATAAATTTGACCACAACTTATTTTTCTTTTTTTTTTAATCCTTTTTTTCATTTTTTATTTAATTTTTAAAAATTATTTGTTATTAAATCGTAACTTTGTACATTGATGCATTAATGGGGTTCAGGGTACTGCTTCGATACATAATGTGAAATGCTTACATTGAACTAAGGAACACATCCATCACAGTTACACTCATTTCTTAATAGTTTTGAAATGTATCCTGCATCAAGCACATTAGGTGAGGTTCCCCCAAATACTCTCCCTCTTCTCAGATCCCCCCAACTTGTTTTTGATACAGAATTAATTTTGAAAAAAATTTTACAGTTTTAAAAATATCTCTTCTTTATTGTCAATATTGCACAATTATTTGAAAGATATAATAATTATATTACACTGCCATTATCTTATTTAAAACAGAAATGATTGAGCCGAGTAAGGATTGGCATTACAAATGTAGCTTTTAGCTTTCCTTTTTTCTTATAAATGCTTGAATTTTAAGATGAAATTTATAAATTCAGTGTTAGTAGCATAGGATGTATTCTTCAAATGAAATAATGCCATTGTTTATACCTGTATCTTAACGTGAACATTTTTCTTAGAGATGCCATTATCTTCATTGATGTTCTCTACACCTACCCTGAGCTTTGTAGAAACAAGGCTTCTGAGTTAAATGGTCACAGAGAGGCAGCTCCTAATGATTTGTTATTTTAACAGCACTGTTAGCTCTGCTATACAATGTATTTTTCCCTAAGAGATTCTTTAATTAATGTATCAGTCTGAATTTCTAATTTGTAAATATCTGGAATGTATTCTTTATTCAAAACATATAGAAATCTTTCCATTTGAGAGTAATACCAGAGGGAAAAAGGAATTAATAGTTGGTCTAATTTCTCCATTTTGCAGAGGAAGAAACTGAGTCTGAGGGACATAGGGAAGTTTTAATCATTTGAAATTTGATTTTGGCAAGTGAGATAGCATTTGGATCTATCAAATGCTACCCAAAAAGATAGCATCTTCATCTACATTATGTTTATAGGAATTGGATTTTCAGATTTTTTTTTGATGATTAATTTTATTTAACAAATTTTGATATGTCTAAATATCCAGTAAAACACTAAAATTATTGTACTTTACTCTTTCCCTCAGATATCATTCATATTTCATTTCCCGGATGCCAAGTGTAAAAGTCAGGAAATACTCCACAGGAGACATACATTCTGATATCGTTACCTTCTATTTTCCTTAAACATCTGTGACACTTTCCACCTCTTAAAAACATAGATACATATTACAAACAGAAAATAAATAGCAATTGTGTGAATTTTTAATACAGATTTTATAGCTAATAAAATTTCTGTAGCTTTGACTGATGTTAACTTTTTCTTTTTTACTATGGACACACCAGCGGATTTTGGAATCAGAAAGTTGAATTTAAAGCGAACTTGAGCCTAAGATACATTAATAATAATAAGCTAGCATCTAAGGAAATGTATGTGTGCGTATATACCTAACAAACGTAAAATGTGTGTGCCCACAACAAATGTATGTGTGCACACGGATACAGACATATTTTTCCTAATGTAATGGTCCTGCCGAGCCAAGCTGAGGAAGACAGACTGACTTCATCCTAATCCATGTTTTCTAGCTTCACGGGGGCTTAGATTATTTTCTATTGAGCTTTCTTGTCCACTGCATTAAAAGAAAAAAATCAAGGACTAATTTGTTAAGCCACAAAGCCTGGCTCTCCTCAGCCCATTTTAAGCTGTGGATATGCTGAATATGAAAGAGAGACATGAATGAAAATGAATACTTTCTTTGAATTATCAAATTCCTAATAGGATGTCGATTCCTTTCTTGTGACGAATACTGATGCCTTTAGGTGTGTAGGCATCACATGCATAATGTGTCTATTTAAAATACTTGTATAGATCTTCATGTGCGCATTTTAAAATGAGTTTTTTATATAGCCTGACAGTAATTCTTTTCATCATAAACCGTTATTATATTTGAAATCGTTATGTGTCCTGAGCACCTGGTTAATCTTTAGCTTACATTCTGTACCAGCCAGGTGTCCTCTCAGGGATCACATACAGATTGGACCTCGTTTAAGTGTGAAACAATCCCATTGCTTCCATCTGAGAGTGAATGAGTTTGGGATTAGACCAGATAAAATACACTCGAGCTAAAGTGCACAAGGTGGATTATGCGAGAAAAGAGGATTTAGTGAGGAACAGATCCACGACTTTTTGTTAACACAGAGAATGGTAGCTTTTGTAAGCAACATTTGTGGAAACGCAACTGGAGCTTTAAAAGCTGTGCCTTTTGTCGTACATTTCTCTGCATACATTTGCTTTGTAGCTGGGGGTGCTAACTTTGGAAGCCATGCTGGGCCGCGACGCACGCTCATTTTGCCTAATGAAAGGCTAAGGATGCACTTTTACTCATACATTCTTGTTTTGTCTTCTTTGAAGTTTATTAAGCTCTCCTGAAAGACGTGAAGTTCATTAGGTTGTTATTATTATGACCACAAATTAAATATCTGTTCCCTGGGGAGTGTTAAGCTTCAAGTCTAAGCTACCCTTGCTATAATATTTACTTAATTACTAACATACTGTTTCTTGTTCTTAATATAGAAAAGATAACACACCTATAAAGGTTTATTATGGGAAGTTCTGAATTTAATGATGTACTTGTTTACTTATTAACCTTCTATTGTACCTTTTCAAAGTTACAAGTTATGTATACAACTAACAGTTGCAAAGGCTAGGGATGGGTGAAATTTTATGGTAAAATTCTTCATTAGAACCACTAAATACGACAACACTGTCTAACTTCCAAGCTAAAGTTTTTCTTATATTCAGAGGAACATTTCCTCGCCTCTAAGATGCCAGGTACCATGCTGAAATGACACCAGGTGTTTGTATGTGACCTTCTAGTTCTAATATTTCTGTTTTAATGGAACAATCTTTCAAGTGGTGAGGGAGAACAAACTATTTCTTTTTTTGTGTGTCCATTGGTAGTTTGTGATAGAACACATTAGTGACCCCTTTAAGTTTAAGGAGTAAACAATTATCATGTTCATTTCACTCAACTGTTGCTACTTTATTATTAGGATGAATTTTTTAATATCTAGTGTTTTCTGATCAACCAGATCATGAACTCTTGGATGTTAGCAAATATTTCTTAAATCTCCTTGTACTTATAGCACAACATCATATGTTAAACTTTCTGAGTATTTTTTTAATGCTGTACTTAAAAGTGACAATGAAGTAGATATGACCCCAAAGCAGGTAATTCTTGAAGTCTGGATATAAAATTCTTAATTAAATTGATTAATTGATGGAGAAACTTTTTTAATATAGCTGAGTTCTCAAGAATGAGAACCATGTAATCCTTAGAATTATGTTTGGCCACAATTCATTTAATAAAGAAGGATTAAAGCATGTGTGCCTTCCCATGACAATATTGCATATTTATAGATTGGAAGAGAAATAGCCCTACTCTTGGTGTAATGGGGTGTGAGTCAAGATGGAAAGAAAAATATGACTACTTCACAGTATGTCTCTCAGCAAACTACCAAAAATATGTGTTTTTTACCAAAGTAATGTTTTGTTATATATGTACTTTATGATACCTATCTTAAAATGCTTTAAAATTTGAGTGATACATTTTAAAATTAACAAATTAAGGTAGTAGATAATGATACTGGATGAAGGATTCATTCAACATTTATTATTTGTTAGATATAATGTTGTATAAGGAAATGAATAAACATAAAAATAGCTCAACTACTGTGCAAGGCTATGGGAGAGCTATGATGAGAGAGAAATTCTTCATATCCTCTTTTGCATATTAGATAATTAGGTAACAGTTTTTCCAGATAAATAAGGTATTGATTTTTGCATTAGCTATAGAGAAATTTGAGCCAAATTCATGGTCCAAGTTCCTTTATCAAATGATATTTTTCAGCTTTTTATACCAATAGCATACAATGATGAAGAGAAATACCATATGCGGTTGGTGGGAATAAATTTTGACTTATAGTGGCATAAAATCTCTTGGCATGAAGTGAGAATTCACTCTGAATATATGTTTGAGGGGTGACATGCACTCAACAACTTCCTATTATATTCAACTTTAAATACGTAAGCTACAGAAGAAGAATATTTATTTTATGAGCCATGTTCCAGATTGCAGAAGGTGCCTCTGGACCAGTTCAGAGCGAGCATAAGCTATGTGTGCATTGGGAATGGCTTTGCTGAATGAATTAAGGTGCCACTGCTAATCCACACACTGCTTTATTTCCAGAGACTGGTTGTTTCTTAACAAAATCCCTCTTAATTTTGATTTAATGCTGAAGGAAATAATAAAAATTGGAATATGATAATGTCAAACATTTCAGAAGCCCTCAAATATTAAAAGTTCTTATACTGGCTTACTAGAATTATTCCTAGAATGTTTCTAATTATTTTTTGAAATCATTCTATGCCATTTTTTTGGTTTTTGAGACAGAGTCTTATTCTGACACCCTGGGTAGAGGGCCAGGGTGTCATCACAGCCTACCGCAACCTCAAACTCTTGGGGCTGGGCAATCCCCTTGTCTCAGCCTCCCAAGTAGCTGAGACTACAGGCACTCTCCACCACACCTGGCTAATTTTTCTATTTTTAGCTGAAATGGGATCGCACTTTTCCTTGGGGTGGTCTTGAACTCCCAAGCTCAAGAGATACTCCTACCTTGGCCTCTGAGTGCTAGGAAAACAGGTGTGAGCCACCACATCCGGCCCTTCTTGTGTCATTCTAATGTAAGAGGTAGCAAGGTAGCCTTGCTTTGTAAAGGCTTCAATAGTGAATACTTTCAGCTTTCTGGGACATATTTTTTTTGTTGCAGCTATGTCATTGTAGGAGGAAAACAGCCATAGATAAAATGTAAATATGAAGTGTGTAGTGCTTAGATAATAATTGACTTATGAAAAAAATAGTAGGATGTAAAACTAATTTCACTTAACTATAGGATCAAGTAATATAGTATATGTTAATTGAGTCACATTGCACATTGCTAAGGTAGAAATTAGCAAATTAATCTCAGACTTTACTTTCTGATAATGACACAGAGGTGATTTGGTTCCTTAGGGCTTCCTGGAAACAGATCCCGAGATGGGGAGTTATGTACAGAAGGCTGCTTAAGGAGGACTCTCAGGAAGTTAGGAAGTCAAGATTGGGCAATAGGAGAAGCTGATGTGTCATCAGCCTCAGCTAATCCCATGGGAATTTCCAGAGCTGGGAAGGCCTCTCAGACTCTACCCAAGTTGAGGCAAAAGGGATCTGGCCTTCGTATCCCTGCATCAACCAGTCATTGGTATGTGGTTTAAAACTGCCCTGGAAAATGCATGCCTCTTTATCCTTCATAATCAAAAAAGTACAAGTCCTCTCTCTCTCTCTAGCCTCTAGGAGAAACACCAGGTTAAAGAAATAGGGTTGCTGAATGAACCTAAAACAGTAAAGAAGGGCAAACACTTTCAGGGAGAAAGCATATTTGAGTTTTAGTTCTGCCTTTGCCACTGATACTATGAAGCAGACAAATTATTTCCTTTCTCTAGGTGGGTCCAAATTTATGTATAAAATGTGGAAATTATTAGAAAACTCAGGGCGGCACCTGTGGCTCAAAGGAGTAGGGCGCAGGCCCCATATGCTGGAGGTGGTGGGTTCAAACCTACCCCCGGCCAAAAACTGCAAAAAAAAATAATAATCATCATCCAAAACTTGGGAATAAGGCAGAAAGTTGAGTTCCACATTAATTCAGTGTTATACAGGAGAAAAGACCACCCAGAGGTGGCTTGAAGAATGTATTTAATGTTTATCACTATTTGCTATAATGATTGACGGTCCCACATTTAGTAAAATTACTTGTTACCTAGCAGAGCTTTATCCAATAAACATGCAAATAATTTCTTTCCATGGAACATATAACCACAAATTTGTACAGTCCAGTTTTTATGTAACTTAGTAAACTAATCCTAACATTGCATACGCCTGGCTTCTTAAGTGTTCTTGGAATCTGTCTTAACATTTTAGTGATTCTCTTACTAAATAGAATCTTTTACAAATGGTTAAAAAAAAATAGTGGGATGGATTTAGCCCATAGGCTATGATTTGCTGACTGCTGCTAATTTATCTCTTATTTCTTCCAGGAAGATTAATGTAATGAGCAATTTAATTATAGTACACTTGTATTCAAAAGCCCTGAATTGTTCTTTCTTTCTTCATCTATTATAAGGCCCAAATTCTTTAGAATAATATTCAAGATTCTTCTTTATCTGTCTCCTCTTCCCCTTTTCAATCTCATCTTTTGCTTTTCTTCCATATGCCCTTTATTGAATCAGTTAAGCTACAGTTTCTGCAGGTGTCATACTCATTAATCCTCTATACATTAAAATAAATATATACTTTGAATCTACCTTGACTATAAAACTTAGCAGTTGTACTGTTATTATTTGTTAACGTATCTGGTTACAGGATTACAGTGCAAACCCTTTAAGGGAGTGAAGTATATTCTGTTTCTGTCATTGTTGTAGTTGTTATTTTTAAATAGATAGTCCCTAGGATAGTGCGTGGCCAATTCCAGGCATTCAATAAATGCTTCTTGACAATAGTTTAGTGATTAAACCTCATCTATCAATGTATGGATTAACTCCCAAAGTAGTAAATAATCTATTCAAGTAAGTATTAAGACAGAAATGTGGAGACGATCCACATGGAAAAGAACTTTTAAGTAAACTTTAAACTTAAGAGTCCAGTTACAATAGAGTTGGTACTCTTATCTTTTAAATCCAACTCTGATTACTTGACACACTTGTATTATCTAAACATTTCCCTCTATTTTTAACAAGTATGAAAATGTTCATTTTCATTTTTATAGTGGGATTTATTAAGACAACTTAATTACATGTGTCCTTATTCTCTATACATAACAGAATCATTCAGGAGAAAATTTAAAGAGCTTGAGAAAGAGAAAAAAAGAAGAGGAAGAAAGGATTTGACTCTATTTCCAACCAAGATGGAATAGCAAGGAATGGACTTACCATTCCACTTGAAATGAACAAAAATAAGGACAAACTATGTGAAACAAAATTCTCAAGGCATTGGACATCAGACAAAACAGGACAATAATGTTTCTCTGAGAAATGAAAAAATAAATGAATCGAGCCCTATAGCTTATCACCTGAAAATTTTTTCCACATTGCAGTGTAGAAGGGAAGGACACAGGGGAAGCCAGCAGTCTCACTGAGTTCACAAAAGCATGCTGTGAGTCCAGGAGGTTCACAATCACCATAGGAGAGAAAAGAGCTACACAGAGAGAGAACTCTATAGAGATTTGCAGAGAGTTCCCCTGGAGCATTTGGCTGAATACTAGTTAAGAGATGTGTGTGAGGAAATGAGTTGAAATAGGGGAAAGAATTACTTAACAGGATTAGAAGAAATAATCAGAGATGACAAAGAACTGGGAATAGTGTTAGTTCCTACCAGAATTAAGAATAGAAAACTCATAATTCACAGGACATTGCATAGAGTACTCAGAAAGGTTTGGTTTTAATAATGAGGCAAAATTAGCTGTACACAAAATCTGTGTCTAGCCCTGCTAATAAAGTTGGGACAGAAACCCCACAGGATTCAAACCATTTTCAACTAAGTTGACCGCATCTCATAATAAGCCTTAACAGCAAAATATTCACATTGTCTTGCATTCAATAAAAAATGTCAGACATGCATGAACCAGATGCAAAATGGGCCATTATATGGAGAAGGAGCAATAATTAAAACTCATCTAGAACTGGGACAGATAATAAAATTAGCAGAAAAGTTCATTAAATCAATTATTATAAGTGAATTCCATATTTTCAGGCTGAGGGAACAATTTAAAATGGTAGGTATAGACACTGAAGATATAAAAAGACTTCAGATGTTATTGTAGGGACAAAAACTAAGTCTGAGATGAAATTCATATGTGATATAATTATAGGTAGATTGGATGCAGCAGGAGAAAACATTATTAAAACATGAAGATGTATTGATAAAAACTACTTGAAATGAATTAAGAGAGAAAAAAAATCAAAAATAAAGTGTGTTGGTGAGAAGTAAGACATGTTTAAGGGTCCTAATATACATGTAAATAGAATGCTTAAGGAAAAAAGATGGTGAGGAGAACAATAAAACTATGGGAAAAATTAATAATAAACTATAAACACACAAATCCATAAACCAAAGTACAGCCCAATTCGTAATTGCTAAGTCATGGAAGAAGCCCAAGTGCCCATCGATCCACAAAAGAATTAATAAATTGTGGTACATGTATGCCATGGAATATTATGCAGCCTTAAAGAAAGATGGAGACTTTACCTCTTTCAGTTTACATGGATGGAGCTGGAACACATTCTTCTTAGCAAAGTATCTCAAGAATGGAAGAAAAAGTATTGAATGTATTCAGCCCTAATATGAAGCTAATTTATAGCTTTCATATGAAGGCTATAACCCAATTATAGCACAAGAATATGGGAAAAGGGGAAAAGGAAGGGAGGTGCAGGGGGAGGATGGGTGGAGAGAGGGTAAATGGTGGGATCACACTTATGGTACATCTTAGAAGGGTACAGGTGAAACTTACTAAATGCAGAATACAAATGTTTTCATACAATAACCAAGAAAATCCCACGAAGGTTATGTCGAACAGTTGGATGAAAATATTTCAGATTATGTATGAAGCCAGCACATTGTACCCCATGATTGCACTAATGTACACAACTATGATTTAATAAAAAAAAAAAAAGAAGAAGAAAATTACAGAGTTTTCAGAACACCAGAATGCCAAGATAGCATGCTGGGGTTAATTATTGACTCAGAAGGGAGGATTCCAACTAATGAATCATCAACATATTTCTTGCCACACCTGGGGTTTTCTCTGGATGATTTCCATCAAGCGTTGACAAAACTTGACCTTGGATAGTCACTAAGATTTGTTGGGACTATAGCCAAAGGTGCTTACGGGCCAGTGGACAGGCTCCATGCTCACCAACCAGGTTATTCTATTCCATATATGGCAACAAGTGAGTTTT
This sequence comes from Perodicticus potto, assembly GCA_963574655.1. Classification (NCBI taxonomy): domain Eukaryota; kingdom Metazoa; phylum Chordata; class Mammalia; order Primates; family Lorisidae; genus Perodicticus; species Perodicticus potto. The sequence continues at coordinate 13,718 of CAUYRH010027974.1, forward strand.
CCATTTAATGCTGATTTTGAAAGCATCCTGAGAAAAAGCCTCTAATTATTATCATCCTATTCAGTGCCCTGGACTCTTTCCTGATATAAACCTTGTTGTGTAGCTAAGTTGAAAGACCAAAGCCCATTAACAGGGGTCACTCAGATATGATATGCATGCCTATTTGTTATAGTTAAAATACAGGCCCATTACCACAGCATGACATTTTAGCTTTTAACTGTCCTGGCAGCATTTGGAGCCAGGATGATACAACAGTTTTCGAGTTGAATGTACTGGGAGCCAGAATTGCAAGAGTCCTAACTCCAGTTATGTATACAGTTTGTCTTGGAAGGGCACTTAACCAGAGTCTCCCATTGTGTCCTGGAACATAAAGTCATTAAGTAATTGGCCTTGGAGGTTAGTGTAAAGAATGACAGCAATTTAAACAAGTCTTGTCTTTTGGGGGCAAGGGTGCTTCATAGCAGTCTTACATGCCTCACTGCTCACAACAATGGGTGGCAAATAGAATAAAGAGAGTGAAATAATAGTAATAAAAAGAACATTATAGAAAAAGACCAAATAATGCTGTCCAGCATGTGAAAACCTCTTCTTGCTGCTATTATCTATAATTTCTAGGTCAATCATGCTAATGTCAACCCAGGGTCTGAGTTAAAGAAAGAATACAGGCAGATTTGTATTGACATGATGTCAGGGGAAGATTGGCAGAGGGTATGGAAATGCCTCATCATTCCTGCATTCAGATAGAATAGACTGATTTGGTGTAAGCTTCCAGTAAAGCCTGATGATTAATCATACCCTGATCACCAGTCCAGAGAAAACTCAGTTTCACAAAGTGTAAGGTTTACACCAAACTTCAAACTATTAATTCTTTAGAAGATATTCTTCAAAGGATTCTAGAAAATGAGTCAACAATATCTCTTGAAGAATGCTGTCTGTGTGCCAGGTCAGGTTAGGTGCCTCAGGCTTAATCACAAATTATTGCTAGGTCATAAAGCAATTTTTTGTTAAGATAGATAGAAAAATTTTAAATATATAATGGAGTGGGGGAGCACAGGGAGATAAAAAAATGAAATGTATTGACTTCATTAATTAATAATGACAATAAATTATACTGTTTCATTCCCCCCCTAAGACATTTTTGTGATCCAGGAAATAAAATTTACCTCCAAATTTCCCCCCAGTATATGGTGAGGAGTAAATGGGTCCGTGTCCTGGGGAAGGCTCCTGGCACAGTAAGTATCCCTCCATAGGGGGAACTATTGGACACAGCAAAAAAAAATTTTCCCTGGTAGCTGGAAATGTGAGCCTGGCAACAGGGTGATTTGGTCATTCCTTTTAGAATAGCTCCATTCTCCTCTGCATAGGGTTCAGCATTATCCAAATGTGTGTTAGTTTTTGTTGACTCTTGTGTAACCCAGCTCAGAGAAAGGGGTCAGCAGCTATTCTTGATATGTTAGTAACATGTTGATTACTTTTGACATGTAATGATGCAATGTAGTATGCATTCCTAACTGGAATTTCTAGACATATATTCTATGTTCTCAGAATGAACGGCCACTGACAAATCTTCGAGCACTGTGGATAGAGGGGGGGCTCTTTGCTTACAACACTTCATTTTAAGAGGTAAAAGCAATTAACATTACAGTGGCCAATCTCTATACACTCTTGACCATTAGGTACTGAGAGCAGCCTCTTGCTCTCCTCATTCCAGAATACTGTCTAGGCAACCAGGTAGATGCATTTTAACCAAGCCTAAGCTCTATTCTCTGATATCTTGATTTCCAATCAGAAGACATAGAGTGGTTAAATGATTAAAAAAAAAAGACCCAACTATGTGTTGATACATGTAGCCTGAAAATAAAGCATTAGAAAAAGATATTCTATGCAAATGAAAACCAAAAAGGAATAGAATTAGCTATACTTCTATCAGATAAAATAGATTTCAAGAAAAAAAAACTGTAAAAAGAGAAAAATAGAACATTATATAATGATAAAGCAATCAACTCAACAAGAGGCTATAACAATTCTAAATATAATTCTAAATATAAATGCACCAACAGTGGAGCACCCAGATACATAAAGCAAATATTATCAGCCCTAAGAAGAGAGATAGACTCCAATACAATAACCCCTGGAGACCTCAACACTCTGCTTTCAGTGTTGGACATATTGGGTAGAAAAAAAATAAACAAAAAAACCTGCATGATAGACCATATGGCATTAATAGATATTTACAGTATAGATTATAGTAGATATTTACAGGTGGATTGCTTGAGCTCACGTGTTTGAGACCAGCCTGGGCAAAAGTGAGACCCTGTCTCTACTAAAAATAGAAAAATTGAGGCAAGAGAAACGCTTGAGCCTGAGTTGGAGGTTGCTGTGAGGTATGACGCCATGGCACTCTACCCAGGACAACAGCGTGAGACTCTGTCTCAAGAAAAAAACAAACAAACAAAACCCCCAAAACACACAATATCAAAGCCCATAGGATACAGAAAAAACCTAAAACAAAACAGTAATAAGGGAATAAGTAAGTAACAAGTTTGTAGCAAACTTTTCCCTTATTACTATCTCAAAAAAATAGAAAACTTTTAAAATAAACAACCTAACAAAGACTCAAGAACGAGAAAAGCAAAAGTAAATCAAACCCAAAATTGGTAGGAAAAAAAGAAATAATAAAGATCATAGGAGAAATAAATGAAAGTGAAACAAAAAAATACAAAAATCAACAAAATGTAAAGTTAGATTTTTTTTCGAGATAAATAAAATTGACACACTCTTAGCCAGACTGAGCAAAAAAGAAGAAGGATCAAAGAAATAAAATTGGACTTGGAAAAGGGGACAATTTATACTGCTAGAATTCAAAGGATCATTGCAGACTACTATGAGCAACTACATGTAAATAAATTACAAAATGTAGAATAAACAGATAAATTCTTAGGCACATACAACCTACAAAGATTGAACCAGGAAGAAATCCAAAACTTGAATAATCCAATAATGAGTAATAAGATAGAAGTAGTAATACAAAGTCTCCCATCAAAGAAAAGCCCAGGACAGTGTGGCACCTGTGGCTCAGTGGGTAGGGTACCAGCCTCACATACTGAGGGTAGTGGGTTCGAACCCAGCCCCAGCCAAATTGCAAAAATAAATAAATAAAAAATAAAAAATCAAACCATTAAAGTTATTAAAAAAAATAAAGCCCAGGACCTTATGGTTTTACTGCTAAATTGTACCAAACATTCAAAGAGCTAATATCCACCTTTCTTAAACATCTCCAAAAAATTGAGGAGGAGGGAAGTACTCTGAAACCCATTCTAAGTGGCCTATATCATCCTGAAATCAAAAGCAGACAAGAATATGACAAATAAAGAAAAAATATGTATCTCTGACAAAAAGAGATACAAAAATTCTTAACAAAGTATTATCAAACAGAATTCAATAACATATTGAAAAGATTATTCACCTTGATCAAATGAGATTCATCCCAGGATGCAAGGATGTTTCAACATATGAGGATCAATCCATATGATACATCATATCAACAGAACCAAGAACAAAAACCATAAGATCATTTTAATTGATGCTGAAAAATCATTCAATAAAATTCAACATTCTTTCATGACAAATCTCTCAAGTAAATGGGTATAGACAGACCTACAGCTAGTATCATACTGAATGGGGAAAAACTAAAAGCCTCACCTGATTGGAACAAGACAAGGACTCAGACTCTTGGTGGCACCATCTTGGTTGACTTGGGTAAGATATAGGAGAATTCTCTGGGTTACTAAGCAAAGTCTCTCACTCTTTTTCCTCACTCTCTGTGCTGGGCTGCTGGAGCTGGGGGAGGACTGACCACCACAACTGAGACTGTGCCATTTCACACTGGAAGGCAGCTCAGTCTCACCTAAAGCCTGTGGGTGACTGTAGCCTGGGTACTTGTATGTTTATTCTAAGCCAAAGAGCTCTTTTTTTTATTTTTTTTATTTTTGGCCAGGGCTGGATTTGAACCTGCCACCTCTGGCATATGGGACCGAGGCCCTACTCACTGAGCAACAGGCACTGCCCTAAGCCAAAGAGCTCTTTAGTTACTAGGTGGTGAATCTTTCCAGGACTGGGTCCTTCCCTTCAGGGCCATGGGTTTACTTCTGGCCCAGGGTGGGTCTGGAAATGTCATCCAGGAACTAAGATCTGGAATCAGGAGCTTCAGGAGTCTGCTTGGTACTTTTACTATGGCTGAGCTGGTGCCTGAGTTGCAAGAACTCTGAACTCTTTCCTTTCTTTTCCCCAAGAGGAAGAAAGCTTTCCCTGAGCTGTAGTGCCTGGAGTTGAGGGAGAGGTGACACGGGCGCTGCCTTGGCTGCTGCTGATGTCTCACTGGGTCATGTGCACCCCAAGTCTGCTAGCTCTGAGCCAGCACAGCCACAGGAATTGCCTAAGGGCTGCAGGCTTTCTGGCCTGACTGCCTTATGAATTTATTCCAGGTTCTAGGTTGCTTTTTGGCAGGTGGTGGTGGGGAGAGATGAAATTCAAGTTTCAGATTGGAAGATTTCCCTCTGGCTGGGCTGTTCTAAATGGGTGGCAGTAGTATTCTGCACTGTGTTGTGTTTCTCTGTGACAGGGTGGCCCTGAGTTCCAAAGAAAAGTCCCACAATTGCTTTACTCTCTCTACCCCAGCATACAGAATTTCTCTCCCCTTGGTGCGCTGGTGCAGCTCTGGTGGGAGACAGAGCAGGGGGGTTGTACACAATGGAAAGTTGTCTTCTCTGCCTTCTTCTGTGCCTCTTTCCTTGATATAATGTTAACACCAGGTACTGTGATCAGTCATCTGATTTTTAGTTCTTCTGAAGGTGAGTTCTTGCTTGGATGATTGGTGAGCTTGGTGTTCATGGGGAGGGACGATTGCTAAAAGTTTCTATTTGGTCATCTTGCTCCACCTTTCTGAAAGCTCAAAATTTTATAGATTGTCAATTATAACAAATTATTGGCATAAATATCATGCTAATCCAATTAAAATTTGAATACTTCTTAGATAGATCTGGAAAAAATATAGTCTGTATGGGGTAATATTTAAAATAATTTAAAAAATCAAAATTTCTGGAAAATTATAAGAAGTTCATCTAAATAAGGTAAGAAATCTAAAAGAGCTATAAAGAAAGGATAAAGCATTTTGACTGCACAAATATTTTTTGGTAAATTATATATTAACAACAAAAGTGAGTTATGGAGAAAGAATATTTGCAAGAAACATTATTGACAATAGGTTAATATTTCTTATACATATTATAAATGAATTTATAAGAAAATGATTTAAAAGAAAAAATTATATAAATAGGTAAAATTTATAAACGCACAATTCATAGGAAAGAAATTCAAGTTACCTGAACAATATAAATGCGTAAATACACATGTGTAAAATTATAAACTATATAATTTTAGCTATGAAAAACTAATTTTTATGTATTATATTAGTAAAAATTTCAAAGTGATAATGTCTAGTGCATATAAGGATTTGTGAAAAAGTATATTCTCATAGACTTTTGGCATAAATGTAAATCGTAACATTCTTTTTTGGAGGAAGTAATCTGGTAATGTCTATTAATAGATACTACCCAGAAATTCTTTCTCTTCCTGTGAATTTATGACATAGAAATGAAGGTTTAATATCTTAGATATATGCTCAAAAAAATCTCTTCTTGTAGAATTGTGTTGTAGAAGGAATATATCAGCAAGGGATTACTCATAAATAGTAAAATAATTTAGTATATCGTGTTATTATCTATGCATGGATTTTTATGCAGCGATGGGAAAAATAAGTTAAAGGTATACCTACGAAGCTAAGTTTCCATTATTCAGTGAGAAAATTAAGATGCAGAAAAATCTTTATAAAATTATCCCATTTTATAAAAATGTTTACAAAATTATGGGACAAAAGGTGATTTTAAAAAACTATGTTGAGTGTGAGCATATAGATATTTGTAAATAAATGAGTGAGTATAAAGAGTCTAAGGAAAGAGGGGAAGGGCATTTGCAGTCTGTTAGTGGTTGTGTTCAGTATATAAGGAAATGAAGGGAGGGAAAATGAGAAGTAAGATTTTGTAAAGGACACTAATATCACAAATATGACTTAGAGAATATAAAATTCGATCTATATGACCAGGCTGAGTGGCTCACACCTGTAATCCTAGCACCCCGGGAAGTTAAGGTGGGAGGATCGCCTGACCTCAGGCGTTTGGAATCAGCCTAAGCAAGAGTGAGACCCCATCTCTAATAGAAAAAAAAAAAAAACAAAAAAAAAAAACAAGAGCTGGGCATAGGCCTGTAGTCCTAGCTACTTGGAAGGCTGAGGAAAGAAGATGACCTGAGTTTAGGAGATTGAGTTTGCTGTGAGCTATGACAATGCCACTGCTTTCTAGTTTGAGTGATAGACACCTTGTCTCAAAAAAACAAACAAACAAAAAACAAACCAAAAAAATCAGTCCGTGTCATTGGTTCACCTTGTAAAAATTAAACATAACACATGAGCTAGAAGGTGACTTAGATGGACTAAAATGTTAATTTGTTAAGATTGTTCCTTCAAAACACATACAGATTCTCTGAATGAAGAAAGGAACAATTTTAGTGAAAAAAGCCAGGAAAACTAAGAAATAACAAGAAGGAAGGGAAAATTGTTACAGCCTGTTAATTTAAACATGCTTGTGCTGGTTTTTTTCTGATGTGGGGTTATCTCAGCTGATAGGGGAATAGAGATAAAGCAGTGTAAAGAGGAAAGGAAATGATCTCTGAAGGCCTCATGGAAATCTCAAACGTTACTTATTTCTATCTGAACTGAGATAGAAAAGTGGCTTTGGCCTTTTCGAAGCACCCATAATTCTAGGATCCACCCTGCTCAACTACATTCCTGCATCTTCTGTTTTTCAGGTACAGGAGTTTGTGTTTTATATTTTTTATTTTTTTAAATTAATTTTTAATTAAAATCATAACTGTATACCTTTATGGGGCACAATGTGATATAGATATACAATGTGGAGTGCTTAAATCAAACTGATTAACATAACCATCACCTCACTTAATTTTTGTGATAAGACATTTAAAATTTACTCTTAGTTATTTTGAAGTGTACCCTTGCATTAAGCAAGATCCCACCAAATGTCCTCCCTCCTCCCACCGGTTGCCATCCCCCTTTTCCTCCCCTCCCTCCTCTCCCCTCCCTTTTGCTAGACTGTATTTGTGTTTCATCATTTGTATGAGTGTGTAAGTGTTTATATATTGGATTCATATTAGTGTTGAGTACATTGGCTACTTTTTTCACCATTCTTGAGACACTTTACTAAGAAGAATGTGTTCCAACATTTGCTGTTTTAGAGGAATACAATGGATGTCTCACTCTCACTGGTAGTGAGACTGTGTCTAGAGCATGGGTAGGAGTCAGAGTGAGAACAAAATTCTTCATGTGGAAGTGGAAATATATTCCACTGGGGATTCCAGGGATCAGCTGCTGTGCATCCAACCCTTTTGAAACAGTACCTTTATCTTGATTCCTTTTCCATATTGTAGCACAGAAGTTCTTGGGTTTAGAGGAAGTCTGCCATGAAATTGCCTCTCTTAGAAGAATCCAAAGTGCCCGCACATAATACCATAAACATTGGGCAGTGCCTTGCAGTTGGTCACCAGACATATTCTCATGTGTTGCCTGCATGATCCAGTCCTACACTGGACAGACACATGTTGCTATGACAGCTGGGTCTTGACCTCTAGAGGGATTTTGCAGGTAAGCAGAAGTTGTTGGTCTGTGATAGCCATGTGGCTCTAGTATCAGATGTTCAGCATTTGGGGAAAGGGAAGAGTGGAATGGGAATGGGTGTCTGTCTTCAGCCTAAATTTGAACCTAACCCACATAAAAGGATGACTTGACAGGCTGATAACATGTTTCATGCTATTATGATAACATGATAACTGTTGCTCCTCTAAATTATGATAGTAAAGTCTTCTCATAAGTAAAGCAGTATCTCCCAAATTTATCTTCTAAATGCTTTTACATATTTCATGTTTTATGATATGCAGCCTTATCTTACAGTCAAATTTTACACAGCCTGAGCTTTATACTCTTCATAAATATTTTAACTCAAATAAAGCAAATTTCAAAGGGTTTTATTTTCCCCCAAGACCAAAAATAAAGCTATTAATCTTTTCTGATTTTATTAGTGCTTTGTAAATATCATAAACAAAATCAAGATTATAAATCTTGGTTTAGGTTGTTATTTTCTAGAATGACTCTAGTTTATATTTGAGAAACTTTTAAAGTTTCTTAAAAATATTTGAAAAAATAGTTTACTTAATCTGAAAATTTTTATCTCCAGTTGTGTATCTCTAATTATTCTAATCCCTGATATTTTTTTCACATCCTAACTGCCTAATTTATCATGTGTGGTTTGTCACAACTGATTATTTCAAGTATTACTCTTCTGTTTTGCCATTTGGAAATGCTTGCTTTGATTCTGAAACCAACTACCTCCTTTAGGGAAAGACATACACAGAGAATAATACAATGAAAAATTTTTGTTTTTTCTTTTGTCCACTTAGGTGTAGAGATATGTACAACTAATTAGGCTCATAAGTTCTGGTTTCTCAGAAGAATAAAGTCCAGAAGCGAACTTATAACTAGTACAATAACAGTGTGAAATCCTCCAAACTTTGCACGATCATTCTAAACTTACTCTCATTATCAGGAACATGAATAAGAAAACCCACGTATGGAAATTTTCAATTTCCCTTAAGAGTGTTCTTTGTTTGTTTTTGGAATGAAGGAATTCAAACAACAGAGGTATTGCGAATCCAACCCTGCTTAGATTTCATATACTCACAGATTCTAGAAACTGAATAGGTTTTCTTTTTCTTCTACTTTCTCCCACTCAGTTATTTGGAACTTAACTTTTGAACAGAAACATTAAGAGACTATGCTGAGGTTTGGCGCCTGTGGTTAGGACACCAGCCACATGCACCAGGGCTGGTGGGTTTGAACCCAGCCGGGGCCTGCTAAACAACAATGATAACTACAACAACAAAAATAGCCGAGCATTGTGGCAGGTGCCTATAGTCCCAGCTATTTGGGAGTCTGAGGCAAGAGAATCGCTTAAGCCCAAGAGTTTGAGGTTGCTGTGAGTGCTACAACACTCTCCTGAGATCAACATAGTGAGACTCTGTCTCAAAAAAAAGAGAGAGACTATGCTGATTGCTAAAGTTGCAATTACTTCCTGAATTTCACCCTACTATTTTCTTTAACCCAAAAACTATTCTAGAAAAAAGATACGGTTTAGGGAAACGATAAAAAAATAAATGAAATATACTTAGATTAATTATTAGATATTAGTTCATTAGGAACTATATTTACTAATCAAATAAACATCTTCAAAACCTTGAATACTGTTGGATGGCAAACTACACAACACTTCAGTATATTCCAAATCATTGAATCCATTGGTACTTTAGGGAGATTAATTGGCATCCTTAATTAGATGTCTTATTTCTGACCAAAAAGGCAAATTTAGTTTATAAGCCATCTTCAAGTCTGCCTGCCTCTTAATATAACTGGCATTTGGTTTTATAAGCTCATTTTGGCCCTTGCCACTTGAGAAGACCTATTCATCTTTGAGTCTTAGCTCAGCAGGAACCCTCCATGAGACCTTTGTTGGCTGCTTTTATCCTTCTGGAGGCATCACCTTCTTTACCTTTATTAATGACACCACCATGCCCCAACATACTACCTTTGTATCTTTAATTCTTCATTGTACTTGTTGCATCCCTGTCTATCTGTTCTACCATTTGTATTTTTGAAGACAGAAATGATGTCTGATTTATTTCTCAGGAGCATAGAAAAAAACACTAATTCATGATGAATAAAAAGATGGCTAAACAGAGAGGAGGATCCAGTTGCTAACAGCAGGATGGATGTGAAAAACAACAAACAAAATGAAATGCTTGGTTTTATGACTCTCTTCAATAAATACCCAAGAGCCTTATGTTAGGGAAGAGAAAATATGAAATACTCAGGTTGGAGAACAGAAAATGAGGAGCCACTAGAAGAACAAGGCACAGAGGAGATTGAGGCTCCTAGTGAGGGCTTTACTAAAATGGCTAAGCTTCGTGAATAGTCTGAGTGAGAGGCAGACGAGCCCTGGGCAGGCTGCATGAGCTGCCCAGATAAAGGCATTTTATTAACCAGAGGACCAATGGCAGAATCAGTAACAGTGAGGCAAAGGAGGAAAGGAACATTGTAAAATACAAAATTTTGGAAATGAAGCAATCTGGGGTGATGACAAAGTCTAAGGCACAGTCCTAAATGTAGGCAGTTTAAGGGGAGGGCAATGAAGGTAAATTCATTTTCACTCCAGAAATTTAAAGTTTTTGTGGTCAGGGCATGACCCTGGTTTCCTTGGGCCCATCCTGGGTTCAGCCTCCTTTTTAAGAATAAATTATTCATGACATTTCTTTTACTCCCCAAAGTGTGTCTTTATTTAGATGATAAATTATATGGTCGCTATAGTTTTATTAACCTCATTAATAGCATGATAATATTAACACTTAGTATAGCAGAGATAAACCTATCCTTCAGGACTTTAGGGGAAAAATCAGGCTGTCAACATTAGAATTAATATGTAGTAGGGGATTTAAAGAATGTCTAATGCAAACCATGAAACAATACCACTGAATGCATTTTTAATCATAATATATATTGCAAATTAAATTTAAATACTTTATATTAATATACAAAGTCTTAGATTCTCTGTAGTATGGGTTCTGCCTTTTTATGTTTTAAAATATAGAATACATTTTTAAAATTATCATAGCTTAACATGTAGCTAAATAATTTACCCTTAAAGAAGAGTCTTAACTTTGAGGTATTCGCAAATATAAGTGGAGCATTACACAGGGGAGAGAACACAGGCTGGAAATCAGAGGCTCTAGGTCTGCTTCTTCTCAGTTAACATGAAAATAACCAAATTAATTGTCCTGTATAAGCCCATTTCCTCCCTGGTAAAACGGGATAATAATAGTAATGTGACCTCTCACAGGAGTTGTGGTGAGGACCAAATGAAATAATGGAAAATTTAAAAACTTGTGCTAATGTAAATATATGGAGTATCCTTTTTTAAAAAAAAGTAAAAAAATAAAGATTTCAGGTGATTTATTAGAATTTTAGTTTTGTATTAACTTGAATATTTTTGTATAACTATATAGTTAGCAAATAAATATATCACCATTAATATATAAAGAAATAAATTGCCAATGACTTACAAACTCATTTCATAAAATAGAACGTAGGGAGAATAACTGGGAATAACTTAAAACCACAGTTACATTGTTAGAAATCTGTCTTCTCATTTTACATGAAAGATAGAGCAATTAGTGAACCAATGGGCTGATGAGAAAATGAGGTAATTTTTTGAGACAGAAATATCCAAATTCATTCTTTTATAACTATTTTAACTATTAAATCCCCCAACCTAGCCATCAGAAGGTCAACTGTTTTATAGATTAACTCACTCAATCCATGTCAGAGGTTAGAAACTCTCTGGTGAGAACAGATGTTGGTCATTTGTCTTTCTGCATCAAAGATGCAGGAAGATTCTTTAGTAAATTAGGGAAGCATTAAGGAAATGAAATTAGTTCCCAGTATAAAGAAAATACATACATACCACAACACTAATTTCCCTATAGTGAACGTAGGAAGTATGAAAAATTAATTGGAGCAGTAAAGCTTCCTAGAAAATGTTACTGATGGTGACACAGATAAGACTATTTGATTGTTTTAGATTATATTCAGGACACTTTATCCTAACTTTGCAAATATATCAAAAATGATATTTAAAAGTTCAGTTGTAAATTTATATTGGAAAATAATTTTTCATGCAAAATATGGATTTTTCAGGGAGTGAACTCAACTTTAATTGTTTAAAAGAGGCCTTTTAATTTTGCACAGAGGTTACAGTAAGTTGCAGCCTAAAAGAATTTAGACTTTGTGACAATTAATATACTTTGTAAGATAATTAATATATTTTAAATTCCAACTAATGCCCAGGATTCGTCTAGATGTATTATATGGATTATGCCATTTAATTCTCATAGTTATTTATTAGGAGGTAGGGATAATTCCCACCTCCACTTTTTATTAAGAGAAGATCGATAGCTAGGTTAAGTTAGAAGCAAGCGATGGTAGGTAGAATTCTCAAGATCCTTGTCACCTTTCCCCTATTCCAGGCTGCTAGTTATTTAATCAGACACATATCTAGGTAGTGTTATAAAGGGATTTTGCAGTTGTAATTAAAGCCCCAAGCCAGATGATCTTAAGACATGGAGATTATCCAAATGGTCCGATCTAATCACATGAAACCTTTAAAAGGCTATTGTGGCAATCAAGAGACAGTTGAAGTGTGAGAAGTTTGCTCTTGCTGCTTTGAAGTGGGAGCGGGCATATGAGTGTGGGCAGTCTCTGGGAGCGGAGTGTGGATCCCAGCTGATAGCCAGAGAATAAAGGAAGACCTCAATCTTACAACCTAGGGAAATTAATTCATAAGAACTAACAAACTAAATTCTGGCATTGGGAGAGCCTAAGCAGAGGACCCAGGTGAGTCATGTGAGATGTTAAATGGATATTCTTTTAACTTGCTAAATTTGGTATTTGGAAAGGCTGCAATAGAAAACTTACACCGAAGCTCAAAGTCATATTAGCAACAGATCTAAGATTTAACCCATTCAGCATAGACTATTGTTATTAAAATAGATAATAAGCAGGTTGATTTGAAGAAATTTTATTCATTAATTTTATATTCACTCACTCATTCTTTTAGCTACCAAATATTTTTTGGCTACCTTTTATAGCCATAGGTATGCCTATTGCCATAAGGTCTATAGAGATAAAAATCCAGTTCCTTTCCTCAAAGTGTTCACAATTTAATGGCTAGGGGCAGAAAAGCAAGTAAGGCAGTACAATGCAGTGTGTCTTTTAAATATTGTAAAAAGATAGGTTAGAGGTTATGGTAGCACTCATACTTTTAATCCGATTTTATTTTTTTACCATGTCGCCTATGGTAGGCAGATACTGTCCCCCAAAAATGTTTTTGTTCTAACTTTCAGAACCTGTAAATGTGTTGTGTTACATGACAAGTGGAAATTAAGAATGCAGATAGAATTAAGGTTGTTAATCAGCTGACCTTAAGAGGGTGATTATACCAAATTATCCAGGTGGGCCTAAGGAAGTTACAAGCATTCAACAGTCTCATACCAATAGGGGGGTTAAAGACTGATCCCCTCATGGTTTTCTTGTATATTTATGCAGGGAGTTGTGGTTTTACTGTTTTCAGCTTTTGTCAGTAGATTCTTACCCACCAATCTGTGACACTTTCGTTTTCTTTATTCTTTATTAAATCATAACTGTGTACATTAATGCATCTATGGGGTACAATGTGCTGATTTGATATACAATGTGGAATGCTTACATCTAACTCACTTATTTGTTGCGGTAAGACATTTACACTCTATTCTTAATAGTTTTGAAATGTTTCATTGCATAATGCACTCTGGGATCAGCAGATCTTGACACTTACCAGCAGGGATGTGTTGTGGTCTCTTTTCCAGGAAAAGCCAGCATTCTATTTGTGTTAGATGTTTTTCATAGTGAAGTGAGTAAGCAATGTATTTATATTTGTTGAAGATCAAGATATTAATGACTGAAAATACAGAATATCTTATAATTCTGTAAATCCATTTATATCAACAATGCCTTACTTTTTTCTCATGATACAAAAACAAATATAATGAAGAGGCAATATAATTTGTCAGTAGCAGAGATAGAGGAAGAACTGGTATGGTAGTGCCAGGTTTTGAAGGAAACAATGAGGACATTTTCACTAGTTCGGAGACTTAATAAGAAGAATTCATAGAGGTGGAACATGAAATTATTCATTCTGAGGAAGCAAGTAAAGAGGAAGAAGATAAGAATGGAGAAGGAAAGCAAAATGTGGAGCCCAAGAGAAGAAGACCACAGCCAGTTGTAACAATAGAGCAGCCCACAGCTCAGATAATGGCACCATCAGGAATGATATAGAACTCACAGCTGATAAAGGGTCAGGGGTGACAATCAGCTCATATTCTGAGGACATGACCAGGAGTAGGGTTGAGGATAGAACCCCAAACCCCATTGAATGCTTTCCAACTATTTTTTGATAATGAAATGGTAAAGGCAATTATCAAGTTTACAAACCAAAAACTATATCTAGTTGAAGAGTTTGGTAAGGACGTAGTCATCCAATATTGTGGCTATTTTGTAAAAGAAAAAATATCAGGACTAATTGGAATTATTCTAAATTGTGGTGTGGATAGCCAAAATAGAGACAATATCTGAGATATTTTCAGTGAATAGAATTTTCCAGTTTACCATGCTATGTTTTTAGAACAGAAAAGAGAACCTTACTGAAATATGTACAATTTGATTATGCTACAACACATGAAGCTCACAGACAGCATAAGTTTGCTACAGTTCGAGAAGTTTGGAATATGGCTATAAATAAACTCCCACTTTACTACAATCTTCATGAGTATGACACTATCGATGAGGAATTCATATCTTCCCAGGAGAGTTGTTATGTCAAACTCTACATACCAACCAAACCTGGGAAGTACAGAATTGCAGCAAATCTTTTGTGTGATTCTTCTGCAAACTACTATTTTTGTGGCAGAGAAATCAGAGAACCTTCTGAGAAATCAGAATAGTGGCTCTGAGATTGTAAGAAGACAGGTTCAGAATTGTCACTTGGATTAGTCCAGAAGAAACGTTACCCTGGACAGAAAGTTTACCTCCATTGCCCTGGCTTTTGACTTACTTCAAAAGAATATATCAGATAGGTTGGTCGGAGGAACTCCAAAAATGGAGCGAGCATAGGCCACTCCATTTTGAGCATAAGGCACTCTATCTTGGCCGTTCTGTGACATCTGCTAAAACTACCCCCTTCTGGGACCCAGCCAGGAAGAAACTAGCTGACACAATGGCTCCAGGAGAGGCTAACCCTAAAAGAACAGAACGGTCTCAGCGGGAAGCCAGCTGGAAGGTACCTGGCAACAGTCACTAGTACACCAAAGTCACTCTCTCACCCTCCTACCCTACTGAAAACCTTTGAAAGAGAAGCTCTCTTGCTCTTCCTGGCTGATAAGGCACCAAATAAACTTTAGCTATTGCTCTCCATCGGCTTTGTGACTCGATTGAGTAGACCTCTACCTTACAATAACCACAGTCGGTACTGTTTGCAATGATAAAGGGGATTTACCCCTAGAACTCAGGACAGCATTGATGAAAAAGCCTCCATCTGGTACAGTAAAATTTATCATTCTTCCCGTGTGACAATAACAAGTTATGTTCCAAAGACAGAAAAGGGGTACTTTCCACACAGCATGAAGATATGACAATGACAGAGAACAAGCCTAATGTAATCTACTTTCATACTGCTACTAAAGGAGGTGTTGATGCCCTTGATAAGTGCTCGAGAACATCATTCCTGCCAATGAGGAACTTGGTCTTGGCCACTGGCAATTTTCTTCAGTGTCATTGACATTGCAGCATACAATTCATGTGTGATTTTTCAGGAAACAAATAGCCACTGGTGGCAACTTCATTCAAAGAGACAATCAGGAAGAAAATATTTTTTTAAAGATTTGGCACAATAGCTCTGTGAAAAAAATGTAGGAAGGCATACCCCAAATATGCATGGTCTCCTCAAAAAATATACAATGGCAATGAACCTTTGTGGACATGACAGCAATCAAGGACAAGGGGCTGTGACAAGAGGAACAGTTCATACTGACCCAAAAGGAACAACTACAAGACAAGCATTTTAAAAATCACCAAAAAAGGGTTGCTGCTACCTTTGCCTCATGGGAGAGACTGGAATGAAGTGTGAAGTGAAGGCATGCTGTGAATCCAGCAAGTACATCTGTCCCAGCCACACGTCAAAGGAAGGAAATACAGTGAAAAGAACATGCAGAGAATGTGATTACAGTGCTGTTAAGTAACTTGTACAATGATACAGGAAATATATAGGCTTTTTACAAAAGTATAGTTATAATTATTGAGGAGTCAGGAACTGACCCCCACTGGGGTTCACTGGGCACTGAATTGGCATTGGTATGTGATTGCTGTAAGTGGAGGAGGGAGGCAGAAGAGGACGTGATATTGATGTGATGTGAGAAGGACTAGGCAGCCCAATGATGGCTTTGAATTTAGAGGAAGGGGCCACAAGCCAAGGCCTCTAGAAAGTGGAAAAGACAAGAAGATGGCTTCTTCCCTACAGCCTCTGGGAAGGAACATGGCCCTCTCGATAACCTAATTTTAGCCTAGTGAGAACCATTTTGGACTTATGACCTCCAAAAGTGTAAGATAACAAATTTGTGGCATTATAGGCCAACAAATTCATGATTGTTTGCTATTGCAGCGATAGGAAATGAACACATTTCCTGAATTTCCCTGGCATGAAATGAGTAGGAGCAGAGAGAGATAATACATTAGAGTGGTTATAGTTTAGTTAATATTCAGGAGACAGTCT
Source organism: Perodicticus potto (assembly GCA_963574655.1). NCBI lineage: Eukaryota > Metazoa > Chordata > Mammalia > Primates > Lorisidae > Perodicticus > Perodicticus potto. Next base: position 30,310 of record CAUYRH010027974.1, read on the forward strand.
TTAAACATTCAGTGCCTGTGATAAAACAACTGAGTACAAAAAAGCACAAATCATAAGAGAAAAACATGGATAAATTTAACTTCATCAAACTAAACACTTCTGTTCTTCTAAAGAAACTATTAAGAAAATGAAAAACAAAGCTGTAAACTGGGAGAAAATATTTACAAACATACATCTGATAAAGGGCTTGTATCCAAAATATGCAGGACTCTTAAAAATCAGTACTGAAAAACAAACAATACAATTTAAAAATGAGAAAATAGGTAACACAACAATTAAATAAGTGAGGCGAATGCTATATTAACCAGTTTGATTTAAACTTTCTAAATTGTATATAAAATCAGCACATTGTACTCCATAAATGCAAAAAATAAAAATAAATAAAAATGAGAAAACATTTGAAGAGATTCTTCCCCACAGAAGATACACAAATGATCAATAAGGACACAAGAACAAGTTTAACTTCGTTAATTATTAGAGAAATGCAAGTAAAAACCATAATGAGACACATCTATATACCTAGAATGGCTAAAACTGAAAAGATTGATAATGCTAATGTGGTTGAGGATGTGGAACAACTGTGACTTTCTAACATTGCTTGGTGGGAATATCAAATGGTATAACTTTGGAACACAGTTTGGAAGTTGCTTGTAAGTTAAGAACATATTTACCACCTGACCCAGCAAGTCCCCTCCTACCTATTTATTCAAAACATATACATATACATATGTTCAAACTAAGGTCTAGATGTGAATGTTTATATCTATTTGATTCATAATCAATCAAACTGACAACAGCCCATTCAGTGGGGAACGGGTAATCAAGCTATGGGACAGGAATGGCAACAGATAGGAATGAAGTGCTGATTCACACTGTAATGTGGGGAATCTCAAAACATTCTGCTGAGTGAAAGGAGCTAGACAAAAATGACTGCATGTTGTATGCTTCCATAAGACATTCTAGGCAATTCTTATGCTTCCATAAGACATTCTAGAAAACACAAACTGGATGAAAAGCAGATAAGTGGTTGCCGTGGACTGAGGATAGGAGAGGTGATTGCAAAGTGGCTTGAGGGAACTTTGGAGGATGATAAAAATATTGCATATCTTCTTTGTTGTGGTGGTTGCATAACCATACATGTTTATAAAAATTTATTTATCTATACACTTTAAAAATGTTGTATATAAATTTAGCTCAGTAAACTCAATTTAACCGTCCCCCTCCCCCACAAAAGAAAATATAGCACTTGGTTTAGACAAGGGACTGACCAACTTCCCAGATATAATTCCTTCCAAGAAAATATGGTTTCTTAACTACATAGGGGCAAAACTTCACAGTTACGGCTCATGCATTAAAATTCAGCTTCAGTATGCATTTCCTTGTCTGGTCTATTGAATCAATGTAAGACTTAAAAAGAATATTTTAATTAAATATAAGAACCCAGAGATGAATTAAAATAGCCTAAAAGAAAAACAGGAAATGTTCTTACATCATCTTCATGAAAGAAATGAACTCAGATAAACAGCTTGATGTGCAGTGAATAGCATATTGAGAATTACACAATAGTGTGCTGAAATGAGTGTAATTTATCTTGCTCAACATTTAGAAATAGACTTTTAAAGGACTTTTTTACTAAAAAGAGAAACATTTTCCTGCCTCTAGAGTACTCTAAGCTCCTCAGAGAAAAATGGTAAGTACAGAGTATTATTATTTCATGAGCTTTGGGCTTACTTTGACAGTCATTAGAGTTGTTCCATTTTTAAGATGCCAGGACTAGCTCCATAAAGTGCATCTTTTGTATGTGTGTTTGTGATTTATTAAAAGCACACATTGATTTTGGAAGATGCCCTTTTTGGAGATGTGGGCACTGAACTTGCCAGAAAGCAACTGTTTTGCCTAAATTACTTGGTACCATCTGAGGGCATAGCAACGGTCACTCCAAACAGGAGCGCTTGGCATGTTGGCTTCCGTATCAAAATAGGGTCTTAGCAACTTTCATGGATTTCATGAATTATTTACATGAGAGAGATTTTTGAGAATTTTATTTTGCAGCTAGCTCTTTTGAGGATATATTTGGGCAAGGAATGATTATCCTTGCCTCTGGTTTATAGAGGAGCCTGAACGTTGTAATAGGAAAACCCATTAGATTAGAAAAAGCATACTTTTATTTCACTTACAGATTTTATAATCTAAAGGGAAAAAAAGCCCAATCCAATTATTGAATAAGTACAGCATATTTTGTAAATGCAGTATGCTTCTCACTATTTTAATAAACATTTCTGCCTCTTCCCTTGGGGGTTTGTGATTGCAGTCAATAGCCATAAACTGTGAAGATGTGACAGGATGTTTCATCTCATTAAGGTGCTACGTAACCAGAGTTCCTTCATCATTCTTCTAACATTTGGTTTGTGCTCCTCAAATATGACCTTTAAGGCCTTCGTGGCTTTGCACACACATTGCACATCCCAAGGGCACATAATTAAGTAGGTCACATGCTTCCTATTGCATATTAGGGCTTGCCTTTCAACACATGTTCCCTCTGTTCCACTGTGGGAAAATTCTCTTTTTTCATAAGACATTCTTGGATAAGTTCTTGGCACTTACCAGAGGAAAAAAATGTCCTTGATATATCGTGGGAATAGTTAAGGTCATTTGGGATTTCAGTAGTTTGAGAATAATTGTTCTCACATTTTTTTCTTTTTTAAAAAAGAATATTTTTCTTCTTTAAAAAATTTTAGATTAAAATGAAGATACACACAATTAGGTTACCTGGTTTGCTTTTGTAAGGTAAAAATCTCAGTTGTAGTTGTGTCCTTCACCCAGGAAGCGTGCCATGGTCTCAGATTTTTTAAAGTGTGGAGTCCACTGTACTAATTACAGTGTTGCCTTGTGCTTGTATTTCTAGAGGTATAAAAGAGCTCACAGAGATAGCAGTTTCAGGTGTACCCTTTACCAATTAAAGTGTGTCAATTTTCTTTTTTTGAGTAATGCTCTCCATGTAACAATAAAAAATAAAAACCACTTCAAATGTGTTTTTATAATCTTAGACATTAAGAAATTGGTTTGCATAAATGCACATGTATCTGGTAAAGTTTCTATTAATTCCTTTTGGAAGCAGTGTTTGCTATGCATGCTATAAGATTTTGCAATCAAATAAACAAGAATGCTATAATAGTTTATAATTGTGTTTTCAGAACTTTAACAACTGAGGGTGAATTTTTAGCAACAAGATAAGATTTCATTTTGCAGACTATGACTATTGAATTGTAAAAGATTTTAAAACATTTAGTATGAGTAGATTTTTTTCCTCTCTCTTGGAATGTACTTATTTTTTAAATTGACAGATAAAATTGCATGTATTTAGAATCAGTAGATTTTGAAGAAAACCAAGATTAGTGGCTCTGTCCCTCCACCCAATCAGCACAATCTTTATCTTTTGTAAATTAAGTAAATTTTCTCCACCCAAGTAATCAACTGGATTAATCCAAGATGAACCATTTGTGTCCTAATTCATGGGCCTGTTTAATTAAGTTGGATTGCTTGACTACTGACTTGCCTCCCAGTGAAGCCAATCAAGAGATATTGAAAAAACCCAATTGAGTTTTCCCATGATGACCACATTAAAAAATCAATAATAGATGAGATGGTAGAAATGTAGACCCAGAACCCTACCGAGCAGTGCTTCTTACATTCCATGTACTTTCAAATTGCCTTAAGATCTGGTTAAAACAGGGATTCTGATTCGGTCATTCTGGGATGGGGCTGAGATTCTTCATTTCTAATGAGTCCTCAGGTGATGATGATGCTGCTTGGTGTGAGAGACCGTCTTTTGAACGGCATCCCCATATCACTGTTTACTATCTGGATAAGTACCATGGTTGGCACATGGTGCTGTGACACCACTCAAGGCTGAGAGACCTCCTTTTGGTGCAAAGAAAGGAATTCCCAAGGGAACTGAAGCAATGCATTAGGTTCCAAAATACATCTTCTGGATTCAAATATACTAGTTTGGCTTCTCTCACCTTTACCCCCTGCTAGAGCTGTCTATTAACCTCAGGAGAAACAGCTGGTACAGATTTTGCTGTGAAATGTTTTGGGTTGACAGGGACAAGTGGAAAATATTAGCCTAAATGTACGATGGACATAGTTGCAAAGAGTGATTTACTTGGGGGTGGGGCAGAAGTAGGTGGGGGTTTTGCCAGACTCTGTTTATGTGCATGCAGTATGTGCCCACGCATGGATGTCTACCCTTGGTTGAGTGGTATTGGACATCAATGGGCTTCTTACTTTTACTTTTCCCCTAGAACATGGACTGAAGCTTTCATTTCCAATTCTTCTCAAATATAAGAACTACTTTTTTAATATAAAAGAAATTAAGGAATTTTTTTATTCAACTGAAAATTCATAATCAGAAGTTTGGAAATGAATTTAAATTTTATTAATCTTAAGATTACCTACATAAATATGGTAGAAAAAACCCAGTACAGTCATGAGAAGTATATTATTCATTTAACTTGTAGCCTTTGTTTCTCTCTGCAGCCATGGCTTTAGAGTCACTCGATTAAGATGTTCTTGTTAATCAATCTCCTACTTTAGGAGCTGTTGTCATTGATGAATCTCCTACACCACATTTAAAGATCCTTCTGTTTTGTTACCAGGATGACTAGGATGTGAGCTAGGAAAGATGAACTTACAGAATCCCCCCAAATCAGTATTTCAAAAATAGGAAATAAAAAATGCTTAACTTTTTCTTACCATAATAAATAATGAGGAAGTGACAAAAGAATTCAAAGATTCTATTTCAAAGATTCTTTTGAATGCCTCAAGCTATTTTTCTGTGTCTGTTTATTATCTTTGGCTGGGTGATGTTTTCTTATAAATATTAAATCAACAAAGCTAACAGTAATATGTAAAATCTTGGTGATTCCGCCAAACTTCTGCCACCAGCAGGAAATTTACATGTTTTGAAATGTCTAATACGTTTTCAATCTGCAATACGTTCTCTATAAACCATTTTCTTTTCCTCCTAGGCACATGACTAGTCCACCTTTTTCATCCTCTATTGCTGCTAATTGTGGCCACATGACTACATTTTAGCTACAGAATGCAGGAAGAAATGTGTTCCTTCTCTAAGACTGTCTCATTAAAAAATAAGAAAGCAAAACAAACAAACAAAAACAAAACCTCCCCACAATTCTACTTGTACCTTTCTCCCTCTTGTGACTGACTGGAAAGGACTGAGAGAAGGAAACAAGAAATAAGGTGCTGTGGTCCACAGATGGTGAATGCTAGGCCATTTGGAAAGGAAACTCTATACTGGACTGAGAAGTTAGAGAAAAGTAAACCTCAGTTGTTTGGAGGCGTTATACATTTGTTTGTAATGTCATAAGCACTTAGGGAGTGGTACAGGTAGAAAATAGGAAACCTAGTTTTGATGTCTGCTGTCCAGATCCTGTTCCTTGTTCTGAGCCAGTGACCCTGAAGAATAACAGGAGCCCACATCCTGCTTAGACCTGTGTCCAGAAACAATTAAATTTGTTTTATTTAAAAAAAATCTTCTATCATGTACTTTGTTTACACTTAACTGGTAATGAACTTTGTAAATCAGGAGTCTGAATGAATTCACTTGTCAATTTTTTTTAAATAACTCTTTTGCAATTTGTGATGTTTTTAAGTATCAATAAGAAAAGAGCTGCCATCTGTCTTAATCTATTTGTGCTGCTATAACAGAATTTCTGAGACTGGGTCATTTATAAAGAAGAGAAACTTACTTCTCTGAGTTCTAGAGGCTGAGGAGTCAGATCAAGGTGCTGGAAAGTTTGGTGTTGAGCAAGGCCCTGATCTTGGCTTCCAAGATGGCACCTTGAACATTGTATTGTCAGGAGGGGAGGAATGTTCTTCCTCATATGTCAGGAGAGCCCAAGAGTCGAGTGACCAAGAAGGAGATCCAGCTCTTTTATAACAGCACCAATTCCTTCCATGGGGATGGAGCCCTCATGGCCTACTCAGTTCTTAAAGGTTCCATTTATTAATATTGTTACACTGGCAACTAAATATCAACATGAGTTTTGAAGGAAACAAACATTCATACCACGGTAATCAATTATTTGGGAACAACAGAGAAAAGGATTCCTTGTGTGTTGAAACATTACTTAGTTTTTCAAAAAAATTTGTACTTTCTGAGAATAAAAGGGAAACTTGTCTTCTAGAAGATAATTTACTTCTAGACTCTTTTCTTCATATTAAAGAAGTCAGGATATTATGCTCAATTCTTCTGTTTCTTAAGGGACCACTCTCTGGACTAGAAGACTACCTACGGAAGGGATCTATTTGAAGATATTGCTTTTCTACAGCAAAACAATGACATGGTCATTTATTAAAAAATACTTAAGTTTGTAATTAATTGTATAAGGCATTTAAGTAGACAGTACATAGATACCCAATTAGAAATTGTTCCTCCTTTTTTTGTAAACCTGTTCTTTGGACAGACAGAGACTACTAATGTGGACTTAAATGAACATAGTAAAACCACACAGGTGTCAAAAGTAGATTCCATGGCAACACTTGAAAGAAAAAATATTTTATTTGGGAGGATGGAAACATGCTGAGAGCATAGCCCAAGGGACAGAATGACATCCTGCCATCTTCAGCCTGCCTAGTTTGCAGTAAGAATTCTTACCTAGAAGCTTCTTTGGCTCTGTGAGGCCTATTCCATGGTTCCTGGCAGTGTCCGTGGGATACTGACATGAGGCTACCCTTATGGAACAGAGTGAATGGTAACTCCATCCTTGCTGATCAGGCCCCAATCTTCAGAGTCATCCTCCTGTGCTCTCATCCTCTCATACCTGTACCCTAACTGTCAGGAACTTCTGATGGTGCTACCTTTAAAACATCTCTTTCTCCTGTCCAGTTCTTTCAACTTGCCTGCCACAAGGCTGGACTCAGCCTTGTGGGCTCTTGCTTTGATTCTGCAGTATCTCCCCACTGATCTCCCTGCTTCATGTACTTGCTCTTCTACACTTTATTTCCCTGACAGCAGCCAGAGTAATCCTCTCCAACTTTGGCACTCTTCAGTTAAATTCTGCAAAGGCTTCCCAAATTGCCATAGTCTACCATGATCTGTTATGGGCCATGGTGTGCCCCTTGGGTCCCTCTGACTGCATCTTCCAACAGGTCCCTCATTGCCTACTCTGCTCCAGTCACACTGGTTGCCCTTCCTGCTTCTCTGCAAAGACACTGGGCATCCCTGTGTCAGGGCGTTGTGCCTGCTGCTTCACTGCTCTCCCTCCTGTGTATTTCTTAAGGAATGATAACCACCATCATGAGTAGATCCAAAATTCTAGGGTGCCTCAAACACAGTGGACATTTTTCTCACTCACATAAAGTGTTGGGCAGTGGACAGCTTTTGTAAGGAATCCATCCTCCATGTTGTCATTCTGGCTAAACAGAAACATTGTCATGTTCAAGGTTTCCATGGTTAATCAGTAAGATGCCTGTTTACAGTGAACTTGAGGGAAGAAAAAGCCTGGAGTGGAAGGTGCATGTTGGACAGCTGAAAGTGGCAGTCATTGCCTCTACTTGTGTCCCACCAACTAGAACTCAGTCATGAGGCCAAACTGAACATCAGGGGAGCTGGGACTTGTAGCTCAATATGGGCTAGAAAAATAGAAAGATTCTGGAAAACAGTTAACTACCTCTGTCACATGTTAGTAGCCACTTGGACTTTTGATTGCTTTTCGTGAAGTCTAGTCTTAAATATTCCTTCTCAGTCAGACCTTCCAGATGTTATATGATCACATGGCCCCATTCCTGTACTTACTGTTCATTTTCTCTCTATTTTTCTCCATGCCATTTACTGCCATTCTATATTTGTTCTTTATTTTTAATAATTTTTTTCTTTCCTATAATGGATTGAAATCTGTCTCCCCTCCTGCACAAGATATGTGCATGACCTATTTCCCAGAAACTGAGGATGTGATATTATTTGGAAAAAAAGTATCTTGAGATGAGATCACTTTGGAATATCTGGATGGGTCCTAAATTCAATGTTAAGCACTCTAATAAGAGAAGGGAAGAAGTGGGAAGACACAGGGTGGGGACATGAGGCCATATGAAAGAGGCAGAGCTTGGAGTCATGCAGCCACAGCCAAGGGACTCCTGGAGCCCCAACAGCTAGAAAAGGCAAAGAACGATTCTGCCCTAGAACCTTAGGGATGGATAGTGGCCCTGCCCAACACCTTGATTTTAAACTTCTGGCCTCCAGGATGATGAAAGAATAAATTTCTGTTGTAAACCACCCAATCTGTGGTAATTTGTTACATTGGCCCTAGGAAACTAACACATCTCTCCTACTGTAATTTAAGCTTCTGAAGGGTAGATATTTTCATTTGTTTATTATTGTATGTTCAGTGCCAAGAACACTGCCTGGCATGTAAATACTTGTTGAATGAATAAGTAGAAATAGAGTAATGTGGGTGGAGGCAAGATGGCTGCCTGGAACCAGCTTTCCACAGAGGCTCCTGTACAGAAGGAGAGTTAAAGGACAGAAGTTTAGCAAGAAAGCCAGTGGTTTGGAGCGAGGCCAAAAAAGAAGATTGAGGAATGCACATCAACTCTGCTGAGGTAAGCTGAGACCCCAAGGATACAAACAAAAAGTACAAAATCCATTGCCAAGCTGACAGGAGTCCCCTCTTCCATGAGAATGGCTCGTAGTATACTCCATACAAGCATGCGAGCAGAGTTCAAATATTCTCCAATTTTATCCCACAGGACAGACCCTCTAAAAATGGGACCTCCTTCCCCTACTAGGGTGCCTTCCCCTACTCTCCTGCCAGGCATAGAACTGTATCAAACCGTATATATTCTCTACCTAAAATTCTGAACTCTCAGCACTCCCCCCCCACTCTCACCCCAAGGTCTGGAAGCCTGTCCCCCATCAAGTCCAGATTCTTGGGCATTTTCTTGAGAGGTGTGGAAAAAGGGCATGGGCTGTTGCTGATTTGTGCTGATTCTGTGGCTTGGGAGTAAGGAGAAAACGGTCAACTGAGAGGGAACCATACAGGAGAGGCAGTGCCCCAAGGCACAGAGCAGCAGTTGCAGTGGCAGGAACAATAGGGCTCACACGCCTAGGAATATTTTGGAAGGACACTCCCTGTCTGGGCAACCAGAGGAAGCCGGGCATCTTTGCTGGTGGCAGCCACTGGTGGAACAGATCTGGGACAAAAATTCAGGTCCCGTGAGTAAAGGGTATGCCTGAGGTGGTATCATCCTGGGCAGACTGCAGGACTAGAATACTCGCACACAGAGACGGCAGACTCCCAGGGCAGGGCTGACCTAGAGGACTGCTTTACTGAGCTTCAGACACCCGGCCCTCAGTGGATCAGAGCTGAGACAAAGGTGGGCAGAGCTTGGAACTGACAGTTGAATGTGAGCTCTGACTGTACCCACCCCAACACAGACTGCAGCTGAGACTGGGTGGCAGCACAGATTGGGCTGAGTCACAGCTTCTGTGAACTGAAGCAGCATCTGATCTGCAGGGGAATATAGCTGGGACAGAAACAAATTCTATGAAGTTGTTCTCTTCCATTAGCAACATCAATCAGGGGTGGGACTGGAACTGAGTGAACTGCCACAGCATCCATTAAGCACCCGAGGTTGTCAGGCCTCACTTCCCCTTGCCAGATAGTGGCAGAGAGTGGCAGCCTGGCTGAGGAGACAGATGTCCCTGTGACTCAGGCAGGTGCAACCCCCTGGAGCATCTGCTCATTGGAGGGAACTAGGTCGTAGCCCTGCAGGGTTACCAGTGATTGGGTGTGACAGAGGTGCAAGGTGGGAAAGGAGGCATCAAACTTCCCAGACTAATTTATTTGCTGAGTGGGTCCTTCTGATCTCACGGAGCACTGGAGCGAGTCATACTTGAGCTGCCAGCAGACCCCTACTATCTAGTTGCTGGAGACTTTTTGAACTCTCCCACCTAAGACCGGTGCTGACTGGGACAATTGATTTGGACCTCTTGAAGTGGGCCAATCACTCGAGGACTATCCAAAGTGGTACCCTGGGTGAGTGGTTCTGGAAAGGTTTGATTTTCCTTTTCCAATTGTTGCCTGTGGGGGGCGGGGTTACTTAATTGCTGGTATTTCTCCACAGCTGAGACTTCAACCCAGAGTAACTGATTTACTAGGGTAGGACAGAGACCAGCTGAAAACAAGACAGAGCCACTTATCCCCCACCAAACCAAGAAGATGCCCAATTTCTCAGGACCTAGCACTGTACAGGTTCTTGGCAAAGGGCTACCTAATCACTACTCCTGGAGCCCCCAACCCAATTTATCCTTATCTGCTGATCTAGCTAAATGGTATAAAATAATCATGGGGTGGAATCATCAGGAAAACTCTGGTAACATGAATAACCAGAGTAGATCACATCTCCCACACAAGGAAAAATTTGGCAGACACAACTGAAGTTCCCATTCATAAACAGATGGCTCAGTAACAGAATGGAGCAAGCAGAAAAAAGGATTTCTGACATTGAAGACAAAGCTTTTGAATGCTCCCAAACTCTCAAAGAGGGAAAGAAATGGAGAGCAAAAATGGATCATTCTCTCAGAGAGCTCTGGGATAATTTGAAGAAAGCTAATATTCGCCCTATAGGAATCCCTAAAGGCGACGAAGTTGCTTCTCAAGGCACAGAGGTTCTTCTTCATGAGATTATGAAAGATAACTTTCCAGACAGGCCAAGAGATTCTGAAATTCAGATAGCATACAGTTTCAGAACTCCAGTACAACTCAACCAGAATAAGACATCCCTCAGGCATATTGTAATTAACTTCACTAAAGTTACTATGAAGGAGAAAATTCTGAAAGCAGCCAGATGTAAGAAAACCATAACCTACAAGGGGAAGAATATTAGAATGACAGCAGATCTCTCTGATGAAAACTTTCAAGCTAGAAAAGAGTGTTAATCAACTTTTAATCTCCTAAAACAAAATAACTTTCAACCCAGGATCCTGTACCCAGCTAAACTGAGTTTCATTTATGATGCAGAAATTAAATACTTTAATGACATTCACATGTTGAAGAAATTTGCCATAACTAAACCAGCTCTCCAGGATATTCTCAGACCTATCCTCCATAATGACCAGTGCAATCTTCCATCACAAAAGTAAACTCACTCAGAAACTTTTGATCAAATTCCAACTTCCACAGTGGTGAAAGGATTACAAATGTCCACTGGAGTTTTGAAAAACTTGATACCCAAAATTCTACCAGGCTTATCAATATTCTCAATTGATGTGAATGGCTTCAATTTGTCCTCTCAAGAGGCACAGGTTGGCTGACTGGATGCAAAAACTCAGGCCAGATATTTGTGGCATACAAGAATCTCATCTTACCTTAAAAGATAAATATAGTCTCAGGGTGAAGGGATAGTCATCTAAATTCCAGGTAAATGGAAGCAGAAAAAAGAAGGTGTTGCAATTTTAGTTGCAGATACAATAGGCTTTAAACCAACAAAAGTAAAGAAAGATAAATATGGTCACTTCATGTTTGTTAAGGGTAATACTCAATATGATGAGATATCAATTATTAATATTTATGCACCCAACCAGAATGTGCCTCAATTTATAAGACAAACTCTAACAGACATGAGCAACTAGATTTCCTCTAGCTCAATATTAGTCAGAGATCTTAACACTCCTTTGGCAATGTTGGCTAGATCCTCCAATAAGAAGCTAAGCAAAGACATTTTATATTTAAACGTAACCATTCAACATTTGGATTTAACAGACATCTACAGAACATTACATCCTAACAAAACTGAATACACATTCTTCTCATCAGTCCACGGAACATAGTCCAAAATTGATCACATCTTAGGTCACAAATCTAACCTCAGCAAATTTAAAAGAATAGAAATTATTCCTTGCATCTTTGTGGAACATCATGGAATAAAAGTTGAACTCAGTAACAACAGGAATCTGCATACTCATACAAAAACATGGAAGCTAAAAAACCCTATGATGAATGATAGCTGAGTCATAGACGAGATTAAGGAGGAAATTACCAAATTTTTGGAACAAAATGAGAATGAAGACATGAATTATTAGAACCTCTGGGATACTGCAAAGGCAGTCCTGAGAGGGAAAATTATAGCACTGTAAGCCTTTCTCAAGAGAACGGAAAGAGAGGAAGCTAACAACTTAATGGGAAATTTCAAGCAACTGGAAAAGGAAGAACATTCCAATCCCTAACCCAGCAGAAGAAAAGAAATAACAAAAATTAGAGCAGAATTAAATGAATTTGAACACAAAAGAATTATACAACAGATCAAGAAATCAAAAAGTGGGTTTCTTGAAAAGGCAAATCAAATAGATAAACCTTTGGCTAACCTAACCAGAAAAATGTGTAAAATCTCTAATTTAATCAATCAGAAATGGTAAAGACAAAATAACAATAGACTCCTCAGAAATTAAAAAAAATCCTTAATATTACAAGAAACTTTATTCTCAGAAATATGAAAATCTGAAGAAAATAGACCAATACTTGGAACCACACCACCTTCCAAGACAGCCTGAATGAAGTGGAAAGTTGAAGAGGCCTCTATCAAGTTCTGAAATAGCATCACCTATACAAAATCTGCCTAAAAAGAAAAACACAGGACCAGATGGCTTCACATCAGAATTTTACCAAACCTTTAAACAGGAACTATTACCTATATTACTCAATCTTTTCCAAAGTATAGAAAAAGAAGGAATACCACCCAACACATTCTATGAAGCAAACATCACCTTGATCCCCAAACCAGGAAAAGACTCAAGAAGAAAAGAAAATTATAGACCAATATCACTAAAGAATATTGATGCAAAAATATTGAACAAGATCCTAACAAACAGAATCCAGCAACACATCAAACAAATTATACACCATGACCAAGTGGGTTTTATCCCAGGGTCTCAAAGCTGGTTCAATATATGAAAATCTATAAATATAATTCAGCACATAAACAAATTAAAAAACAAAGACCATATGATTCTCTCAATTGATGCAGAAAACGCTTTTGACAATATCCAGCATCCCTTCATGATCAGAACCCTTAAGAAAATGGATATAGAAGGGACATTTCTTAAATGGATAGAGGCCATCTACAGCAAACCCGACAGCCAATACCGTATTGAATGGAGTTAAATTGAAATCATTTGCTCTCCGATCAGAAACCAGGCAAGGTTTCCTATTGTCTCCACTGCTCTTTAACATTGTAATGGAAGTTTTAATCATTGAAATTAGGGAAGAAATGGCAATCAAGGGTATCCTTGTAGGGTCAGAAGAGATCAATATGATTCTATACCTGGAAAACACCAGGGATTCTACTACAAAACTCTTAGAAGTTGTCAAGGAATACAGCAGTGTCTCAGGTTACAAAATCAACACTCATAAATCTGTAGCCTTGATATATACCAACAATAGTAAAGCCGAAGAAACAGTCGAGGACGCTATTCCTTTCACAGTAGTGCCAAAGAAGATGAAATATTTGGGAGTTTACCTAGCAAAGGACGTGAAAGATCTCCATAAAGAGAACTATGAAACTCTAAGAAAAGAAATAGCTGAAGATGTTAACAAATGGAAAAACATACCATGCCCATGGCTGGGAGGAATCAACATTGTTAAAATGTCCATACTACCCAAAGCAATATACAATTTTAATGCAATTCTTATTAAAGCGCCACTGTCGTACTTTAAAGATCTCAAAAAAAAAATACTTTGTTTTATATGGAATCAGAAAAAACCTTGAATAGCCAAGACATTACTCAGAAATAAAAATGAAGCAGGAGGAATCATGCTACCAGACCTCAGACTATACTATAAATCGATAGTGATCAAAACAGCATGGTATTGGCACAAAAACAGAGAGGTAGATGTATGGAACAGAACAGAGAACCAAGAGATGAACCCAGCTACTTGCCATTATTTGATCTTTGACAAGCCAATTAAAAACATTCTGTGGGGAAAAGATTCCCTGTTTAACAAATGGTGCTGGGTGAACTGGCTGGCAATATGTAGAAGACTGAAACTTGACCCACACCTTTCACCATTAACTAAGATAGACTCTCACTGGATTAAAGATTTAAACTTAAGACTTGAAACTATAAAAATACTAGAAAAAAGTGCAGGGAAAACTCTTGAAGGAATTAGCCTGGGTGAATATTTTATGAGGAGGACCACTGGGCAATTGAGACAGCATCAAAAATACACCCCTGGGACCTGATCAAACTAAAAAGCTTCTGCACAGCCAAGAATACAGTAAGTAAAGCAAGCAGACAGCCCTCAGAATGGGAGAAGATATTTGCAGGTTATGCCTCTGACAAAGGTTTAATAACCAGAATCCACAGAGAACTCAAAGGTATTAGCAAGAAAAGAATAAGTGATCCCATCTCAGGGTGGGCAAAGGACTTGAAGAGAAATTTCTCTGAAGAAGATAGGACACATGAAAAATGCTCAGTATCCTTAATCATTAGAGAAATGCAAATCAAAACTACTTTGAGATATCATCTAACTCCAGTAAGATTAGCCCACATCACAAAATCCCCAAACCAGATATGTTGGCCTGGATGTGGAAAAAAGGGAACACTTCTACACTGCTGGTGGGAATGGAAACTAATACATTCCTTTTGGAAAAATGGAGAATACTTAGAAATCTAAATATAGACCTGCCATTTGATCCTACAATTCCTCTACTAGGTATATGTCCAGAAGACCAAAAATAACATTATAACAAAGATATTTGTACCACAATGTTTATTGAAGCCCAATTCATAATTGCTAAGTCATGGAAGAAGCCCAGGTGCCCATCGACCCATGAATGGATTAATAAATTGTGGTATATGTACACCATGGAATATTATGCAGCCTTAAATAAAGATGGAGATTTTACTTCTTTCACATTTACATGGATGGAGCTGGAACACATTCTTCTTAGCAAAGTATCTTGAGAATGGAAGAAAAAGTATCCAATGTACTCAGCCCTACTATGCAACTAATTTATAGCTTTCATATGAAAGCTATAACCCAGTTATAGCCCAAGAATATGGGGAAAGGGGAAAGGGAGGAGTGGGGAGGGGGGAGGATGAATGGAGGGAAGTTAATTGGTGGGATCACAAGTATGGTGCATCTTACAAGTGTACAGGTGAAACTTACTAAATGTATAATATAAATGTCTTAACACAGTAACTAAGAAAATGCCATGAAGGCTATGTTAACCAGTTTGATGAAAATATTTCAATTTGTATATAAAACCAGCACATTGTACCCCATGATTACATTAATGTACACAGCTACAATTTAATTTAAAAAGGGGGGGGGGAATAGAGTAATGAATCTCTAGCCTACTGAGAAGATGTGATTTCCTTTTTGAATAACTTTTTGAGACCATATGTGTGGTGGTAAATAGTTGAGGCTCTGAACTTTGACAAACTTAGATTCAAACTCTGGTCATGGAATCACTGGTAAGTGTGATATTGGACAAGTTAATTATTTATAATAGTCCTTAGCCTCAATTCCTACATTTGTAATAGTGGTACATATATGTACATATATTCCTTATTAAGTGCCCGACCATGGAAATGCATAGTAAATTACTCTTATAAAATGATAATTACTTAGGATTAATATAGAATGCTGAAAATTTTACAAATTCAATTTTTTTAAAAAAATTTTGAGACAGAGTCTCACTCTGTTGCCCTGGCTAGAGTGCCATGGCATCATCATAGCAACACAAATTCCTGAACTCAAGTGATCCTTTTGCCTCAGCCTCCTGAGTTAGCTAGGATTACAGATGCTTGCCACAACTCTCAGCTAATGTTTTTGCTTTTGCTCAGGCTGGTCTCAAACACTGAGCTCCAGGGAACCTCCTGCTGTTGCCTCCTGAAGTGCTAGGACTACAGGTGTGAGCCACCTCTCTGGGCCTCAGATTCAATTATTTTTTAATTTTAAATTTCTTTAGAATAATATGAGAATTTCCATCAAATAAATCTTTCCTAACCACAGAATTTACCGTATTACAATATTTTAGGGTTTGCATAATTATTTCTGCATAACCCATAAAAGCCACAATAATTTTGTATTAAATACAGACAAATTTCTGGACATTTCAAGTTGTAAAATAAAATCAGCCCAATCTGAGCAGCCTGCCTCACCCACCCCTCACAAGAGATGAGCAGCTGGTCTCTTGCTTCTCTGCCTTTTGGTTTATTGTGTTTAATAGGATCTGCTACAATTTTGCTGTCTCATAAAAATAAATGACTCCGAGCTGTTTGCTTTGTGATTTAGTCCTTAAATATCACCTATTGATATTGTGTGCCACTCAGGGGTACAACTTTTAAAAGACATAATCATTTTATTTGCATTCATTAGCATAGCATTGAAGTACAGACAAAACTTCATAAGCTACGCTATCACTACTGCAAATAAATAGCTAAACAAATATGCCTGAAGACCTTTTAGAACATGAGAAAGTGAGTGGGAAAAGTTGTGAAGTGTTACCAATGAGGAGGCTAGGAAGGTGCTGTCTTTAGAGAACGAGATAAGTGTTCTTAATTAGTTTCATTATTTTGTTCATTAAAGATAAAAATATTCATTAGACCTCAATCTCTTCAACTAAGGTCCTACATTTCTCAATGGCAAGGTAATGTAATCCTCGGATTTGGATACAAAATATATAGCACTTGGAATCAAATCTGAGCTCCTAGGCCTGGCTAAAGAAATCGTGCTCCTCTTCTTCATGAACACTCTCCCCTCCCTTGGCCCCAGAATGCACATTCCCAGATCCTTACATGGCTGACTTCTTCAGAGAGACTTCCTTAAATTCTCGGTTTTATTCTTTGTCCAACATTAATATTTTTCTCGGCACATGTGTGTATATTTGCATGTGTGTGCACATGCGTGTATATGTTTGCTCATTCATAGATGAACTAGGTATCTCCCCACCCTGTTAAAAAATAAGCTCTGTGAAAACACTATCTTGTCTGTTGTTTTTCCAGGTATTTGCCTGAGGCCCGAAATACTCCTTAGTACCTAGTAGAAGCTCATTAAATACAGAGTAAATATAATCAAGGCAAAAATCTCCCATATGTTTATTTTACCCATAGTTTCTCTTCTCAGTGCTAGATGTTCTAAATTTTGACTTCTAAATTCCAAATGCAGTCTGAGATATTCCAAATTCTGACTTCTGTGACTACAGAATGACACACAATGTTAGCATGTGATAATTAGCTGCAGAATACTTCTATGTACAGGTGCTAGCCAGTGACACCAATGAGGGGTCTGACTGCATACTGTTTGGGAGATACAGTACTGTGATTTTTATTTGATTATTACGAGTTACACTGCCTACCTTGGCATTGAGAGAGGAGCACATGCAGAGATATCCTGGGAGAGAGTAGCCAAGGACAGCATTATTATTAGTGGTGATGGCACCTCAGATCACAATGAAAGTTCATTGGTAAAATGCTCTAGTGTAAAGACCATTGGCTTGAGATATGTCAGGCAGTGGTGACACCATCTGATAGCTTTATTTTCTCAGGCTCAGATAAAAATCTTGGAATCTTATTGTTCTCTGGCTGAAAATGTGATACGAATGATAGTAAATGTATGAAAAGCAGAGACACAGGGTGGTGGCTCGGGATCCTTCTGTATGGGTGAGGCCCCATTGTCTTTTACTTTTCAAGATATAAAGATTTAGAAAAAATAATTGTAATTGTTTTGTACCCTAATCATTTGTACCCTCATATTAATCGAAATAAAAAAATAAAATGAAACAAAAAAACCATATCCAGTAAATATATCCTTGTATAAACTGTGGGGGAAGAGTCTTTCTTTCTTTCTTTTTTTTGTAGTGTCAAATGATTCTAAATTGAAACATTTTCCTTTGTACTATTTAGCTGGGCATTCCATGGCACCACTGTTGATGTCATCTGTGATGTCATGAGGGTGGTGGCCATCAACGTTGCAGCCCACTGACTGGGCCATCCCCAGGATCTCTTTAACGGTTCCAGAGAGTTCTCTGGCTAAAGACTGGTGCCGCATCTGTCTGGCAATGTTGACAATCTCATCAAAAGTGATATTTTTGTTGAGTTTAATGTTTTCCTGTTTCTTTCTGTCTCTCAGTAGTTCCTTGAAGGCTTTGATGATGAGGGCAGAGTACCATTTCAATCAATCTGGGCTTGTCTGTTCTGGATAGTCAGTTCCATTGTAATTCTCAGACCCTTCCAGTCACTGGTTGCCCTTGGTGATGTCATCACCAACCTTTTTTGGAGACAAATCCAGGGGCCTGATCTCGGGGGCTAGGGGAGATGTGGCACTGACTTTGCCACTGGTGCACCTCAGACTTTGATCTTGTTGGGGTCAAACTTAGGCTGCTTGGTGGAGGTGGCCAGTGCCAGATAAACCCGGATTTGGACAACTGAAGAAAATTGCACCTTGGCCTTCTCCAAGCCCAAAGTGGAAAGCTGTGGGGAAGAGTCTTAAGAAGTTAAACATACACTTGCCAGAGGACCTAGTTCCCCACTCTTAGGAATTTATCCAAAACAAATGAAAACATGTGTTCACACAAAGAATTGAATGTGAAAACTCCCAGCAGGTTTATTCACAAAAGCTAAAAACTAAAATCAAAGAAAAGTTTTGTGCTGGTGAATCGATAAACAAATTGTAGTTTATCTATACAGTCAAATATTACTTAGCAATTTAAAAACTCCACTGATATATATAATATCATGGATGAATCTTAAAAGCATTGTATTACATGAAAGAAACCAGGCAATGGAGACTATATGCTGTGTAATTTTATTTAGAAGAAATTCTAGAAAGGGAAAAACTATAGTGACAGAAAGCAGAGTATTTGTTGTCAGGAGCTGAGAGTAGGGAAGGAGTTAGGAGATTGCACAAGGGAATGTGTAACTTTTGGAGTCTTGAGAAATATTCACAATAGTGGGGATGAATACACAACAGTGTACATTTTTCAACCCTTATCAAAATGTACACTTAAAACTGTTGAGTTTTATTTTATATTAATCTTACCTCAGTAAAGCTGATTGTACATATATATGTGCATATAATATATAGATATATCCTATAAATACTTTGGAATCTGATGCAAAGAAAATAGCATTTCTTCATTTTGAAGAACAGGAGGAGAGGGAAGTAAAAGGTAGGCTTTTTGTTCCCATTTAAAAGAACAGCCTCTAGGGCATGTTCTGTCAAAATTACAATGGGTGACACACTTTCCGTTTCACTCAACGTGCCTCTGAATAGTTCTTCTTATTTCACATTTCAGAGCTACAAATTCTTCTTTGTGTTCTTTAATGACACATCTTCTGGCTAGGATTTTTTTCTCTCCTCTTTTCAATAGGGCTGGTGAGGGGCAGGGAACAGGAGGAGGAGTGCGAGTGGCAGGGTTATGCTCTTTCTAAGAAACAGAAAACGCATAGTCAAGGATTCTCATGGTTTGTGTGAGTGTATTGTGACCTGACCCTGGTGTGACTCGGCCTGATGTGTTCCTTACATACTTAAAGTATCCGTATCAGAATCCAGTCATTTTCACAAAGATCCCAAAATATGGTGATTTGGGTGGAGCCTGTGTTTTAAACCAAGAATTGTAGAAATATCCGGAATGACTGATGACAGATATCTTGCCTTACAAATTTGATTTTTGGACTATGTTTCTACCTGTCAAAGATTTTTACCTACGGTTTGCAACTATTTAAACGTAGTTAAATGGTTGAAAATCCAACAGGATGAAGGAGAGTAGGAAAGTGAACCCAGGTTTGGTTTATTGTGCTGCTTAAACCAGACCTCTCCTGGAGAAGGTCTTCTCTCTGCCCCGGTGGGAATTCGTACCCCCCAAAGATGTACCCCTTTAGGTTTCCTGCAGCAGACAGAGGTATGGCCATTTGAAACCTTAAATACTTTCAATTAAATAAACCATATTACAATACCTCCTCCTCGGCAAAGGAATGGGAAGACACATATCCTCTTTAGTTTAGTTTTGTCAATTATGCATTTTCAAGTATGTGGGACATTATTTGGATTACTGGTTTGTATTTCTCCCTTTCAAAAAATAAAAGCTTCCCTTTAAAGCTTACCTCTGTATGGAAGAACATTATTCATGTCCCAGTCGGATAAATTTGAAGAGAAACAGCTATTTGTAACCATTTCTAAATCCCAAGATTTGACCCTGCCCATCCCAAACTCTATCCAAGCTGGACTGGTCCTGCCATCTAGTGACTTCCTTACTGAACTACACGGGCAGGGCATTACCTTGTCAAGTCTGCTCAAGCCCTCAGAATTAATGTTAATTTAACGTCATGTGAAGTTTTGGCCTTCACGGCCTTTCATTCCTATCTATTATCTACTTGATCTTAAAAAAATTATTTGATATCTCTGTGACTCAGTTTATTCACCTGTAGAATGGGGATAAGGATCTACTTCCTATGGTTTTTATGAACCTCATGTGAGATAAAGTATGGAAAACACTTAGCAGAGTACCTGGCACAGGTAAATCTTGAAAAAAGACTCAATGTTTTAATATTTATAACTGTAATTATGAAAATACAGAACTTAAAAAATAGCACAACTCATGGGAAATTAAATTATAGATATATAATTATCTCCCTGGATATATAGATATATGAGTATTTCAGAATAAATCCAGTATATAACATTTAAAGCTTAGAAGAGAAATGAGTTTAGTCAAGCTTTTCATGTACACTGCCAACAAATGCATTATTGCAATTACACTTGCCTCATGCCAACTCTTCCCCCATCTCATATTGAATTTTCCCACTGCAGCAGACGACTCATTATTCTGTGTGCATTTTAATGTCTTTCTTCCTTTTCTTGTGGAGTTTCTCCTTCACATTTTTATGCTGCAAAATCTTTAATTCCCGATTCAAACGTCGGCTCTCAGCGCACAGTCTTCTATTGCTGTTAAGCAGAGTTTAGTCCTGTGTTGCCCTTTATTTTGATCTCTTTTATAGCATTTGACACAGACAGGCTACACCTGTGAAAACCCAATGGGGTGTATGTAGCCACATAACTCAGGGCTGAAGTGCTGCCATGAGGTATTGTGTATTATCTTTGTATCTTCTCTCCCCCACCCAGAGACTAACACAAGACTTCACACAACATGTGCGCCACTGGAACTTGTTGAACTAAAATAAGAGCTTAGCAAATATTTTACAGCGACTTTTTAGAAAAGCCAAATAACTCACAGGGGCTTCTAATGTGCATTGGACTAAACTGGCCTAATGGCTTGAATTGGCAGGGTTGGTCCACTGACATTTGCTTTTATATTAAGAAATTAAGTAATATTTTAATAATAATAATATGCTTCATTAATGAACATTTAGAAATTACTAAAAAGCAAATAAAAATAATATATGATAAATTTCAGCATTTTTCTGTAACTGGATTACATGGATATTATAATTGTCTATTTGTAGATATATATTCCACATAAAAGGTTTTCATTTGTTTTGGATTATTTGCTTTCATGAGTCTCAAAAATATAATCTCTACTGCCTTCCTTATTAATAGCAAGCCCTGATGGACTGGGAATTGAAATATAATAAATACAATGTCCTGTCCATTGAAAGATAACCAGAAAATTATTTCTGACTTACAGTGGCTCTAGGTCATCATTATAAACTTTGCCCAGAAATTACTGTAGATATGAAGAAAGGCTTTAGAAGATTAGGCTGAATAGGCATGGAGGGCGTACCATGTTCCAAGACCATCTCTCATATAAAATTGTTTCCTTGATTTTTCTTTGTGTATGTATGTGTGTGTATTTCGCCATCAATTTTAAGAGGGAAATACTGAAGACCAGTATGTGTCACCTGATTTTGTATCTTTCTTCTGCAAAGAATCGATTCCTTTGGTTTATGTATTTATTCATTTATTTTACAAATATTGATGGATGTTCACTTTAGGCTGGGCACTTCTACTAGGTGTTAGCTACCCAAAGATTAATAAGACATTTTCTTAAAAGAATTTTATAGCTCAGTGAGAAAAGGACAAACAATGCCAATGCCATATGAAACTTACTTTAACAGAAGTAAAAACAACATGGCTTTGGGAACTAACTGGGAGGATTAATTCTGTCTGGGATAACCAGGATTCTTCACAGAAGAACTTATATTTGAGTCTTGAATAATGGTAGGAGTTTAACACATGGGCTTCAGGAGAATTCCAGTAAGAGTAACCAACATCTTCATGGGTGTGAACATGATGTGGGAAAATTAAAAAATTCTTTGTGGCTGAAGGGAGGGTTTACATAGAAGAAAGGAAGAGGAAATCATTTTGGAAAGTTAGAATGAGGCTAGACTACGAAGGGTTTTATGAGCTCTGAAAATTAAGTTTGTGAACTTGTCACTATGCACTTACATTAGCAGCATTGTACAAACAGCTCAGTAAGGTTTCATGACCTTACTATGTCAGTGTGTCACAGCTGTGTTCATGTCAATGGGTGGCAGTGTCTTGCTGAGTGGCATTTATTAGTGTTGTTGCGTGTTTTTATATGCCATCGTGAGAATGTTGGAGCTTGAATTAGAGCAATGAACAAACATCAAATTTCTTGTTAAACTTGTCAAGAGTGAAAGTGAAATCAGGGACATATTGGTCAAAGTTTATGAGGATAAAGCCATGAAGAAAACAGCAGTTTACAAATGGATTAAACATTTTTCTGAGGGGAGAGAAAGCCTCACTGATGAAAAGAAGTCAAGGTGGCTGGTAATGAGCAGAACTGACAAAAACATTGTACAACTTCATATCATTATGGGTCAAAATCATCAGCTGACTGTGAAAAGCATAGCAGACTGAGTAAAATCTTAACTTCAAATCTTGGCATAAGAAAGGAGTGTGCAAAAATGGTCCCCAAGGAGCTAATTGATGAACAAAAACAAAGGGCTCACATGGCACTGTCTGTGAGGGAGTTTTTAGCTAATAAACAAATAACTGTATTGGAACATCATCCCTACTGACTTGATTGTCCCCCAGTGACTTTCTTCTGTATCTAAAGATAAAGGAAATATTGAAAGGAAGACATTTTGATGACATTAAGGACATCAAGAGTAATGTGATGACAGATTCGATGACCATTCCAGAAAAAGAGTTCCCAAATTGCTTTGAAGGGTGGACTAGGCCTGATGTTGGTCATAGCTTCCCAAAAAAAAACTTCAAAGGTGACCATAGTGATATTCGGTAACAAGGTATGTAACGCTATTTCTAGAATAAGTTCATGAACTTAATCATCAGATCTCAAATATTTTTATATTCCAAGGTAAGAAGTGTATATTCTAAATTGAAATCAATTAGAAGCTATTTATTATTTGGTTTTGTTTTTAGCAAAAAAAAAAAAAAAGATAATTGAGATTTTATGTCAGGCTAAGCATTTTATTAATACATGAGACAGGTTCACAACAGTACGATGGGACAATATAGTTATTTTCTTGAATAATATGGAAGAAGAAAATGAGACTCAAAGAAGTTAAGTCATTTATCTAAGGTCACACAGTAAGTGGACAGAGATATAGATCTGGGGCACTGCTGATTGCAGAGCCCATCATCTTAACCTCTATGACCTATTGCCCCTAGGGAGTAATACTTTAGAAAGATCACTTTGGTGTCTGGAGGGAGATGGTTTATAGTAGAGAGATAATCAGGAGTCAGAGAGCCCATCTGGGAAGCTTTTGACAAAGTAAAGGACATAAGTGATGGGGGCCAGACCAGGAGGGCGTCATGGAGGGAGAGAGGTTGGAAAAACAGCAGCTACTGTTATGAGGCTCAGATAAACAAAAAATCATTGCAGTTCTGGAAAAAATAAGTATATTTAGTCTGAATAGACTAAAGTGTTCTCAATTGTCGTACCTATAGTTTCAGGACTGTCTATCATAATGTTCTCAATGAAAGTTATCCATAGGTGATTGGCCCTGGATAATGAATAATGACATTCTTTCTTGAAATTTGTCATAATTTAACTTTTAATCACAGGATTGTCTTTAATATACACAAATGGTGTTTGAGGAAAATTATTCATTCAGTCTTCCTTTCAATACCTTGCTAGATCCTCGGGGACACAAAGACGGATGACAAATACCTTTTCTTAAAATGCTTTCCATCAAGAAGGGTCCATAAGACCAATACAAAATAATCCCAACACTGACAAAAGGTACTTCGTGTTCTGAGAGGCAGGAGCAAAGCATCTCAGGAAGAAAAGGGTGCTCTGGCTGTGGCATATGGCTTAAGTCCAGAGATTTTGTGTTATTTTGGAAGTTTGCATTTAAGTTGGACACAAGAAGGAAAGTGAGAGAGTGATGAATTCCAGGTAGGGAGAAGAGGTTCATCAAGGATACTGAGGAAGACAAGTTTGGGGTGTGTCTGGGGAGAGTAGGGTAGGATCCAGTTTGGTGGAATCTGGTTTGGCATGTGCACATGAGAAGCGGGAAACAAGGCCAGAAGGGTGCAGCCAGCCTGGTATTACAGAGCAGGGCATTGTGATTGCCACTGTTCTTTTTGGAACAGCAACTTACAAGGAGTATGAAAGTGAATTCCCTAAATGACGGATTTTTTTTTTTAATTGAGAATCATGGGCCATCATTGTGGATCCTCATAGCTTAAATATCCACATATCATTGACAGTGGGCACTGTAACACTGCAGATATTCAGCAAACAACTTTTGTCCTTGCCTCCCCTCTCTGCGTATGATGAAGAAGGAGACTTGCTTCTAAACAAGTACACATTTTCCAGGCATGCGGTCTAAAGTCATGGCTAAGAGTGTACTCCAGAGTCAGAAATGGCTCCATAAGTATAGCTAGGACAAATTACCAAGCCTCTATCTCTGGGGCCTACTACTTCATTTATAAAATGGGAACACAATTAGAACCTACCTAAGGTTGTGCCATTTTAAAAGTCTAGCATAGGCCAGGTACATTGGCTCACACCTGTAATCCTAGCACTCTGGGAAGCTGAGGTGGGTGGATTGCCTGAGCTCAGGAGTTCGAAACCAGCCTGAGCAATAGCGAGGCCCCATCTCTAAAAAAGTAGCTGGGCATTGTTCCAGGTGCCTATAGTCCCAGTTACTTAGGAAGTGGAGGCAAGAGGATCATCTGAACTCAGGAGTTTGAGGCTGCTGTGAGCTATTATGGTACTCTACCAAGGATGACAAAGTGAGACTCTTTCTCAATTAAAAAAATAATAATAAAAGGTGAGATAGACTTTTAGCATAGAAAGCAGTACACAAATGTTACCTATTATTCTGGAGATGTCAGAATTCCAAATTAGCAATCAGAGCTATACTCGTGGACTTTGGGCATCAGTAGGCCCATGAAGAGATTATTCTACCTTTTCCTCACATCTGTCCTCCTACCATTTTATTTCACTCATAGAAATGCATAAACCAAAGAATTATGAATGTAAAACTCATCACTCTTCCTTGCCCTAATTGATTGAAGCCCTCTTTTCATGGCAGACTCCAGCAGGCACACTCACTAGCTGCCCACTGGCCTGTGCCAGCTCTCTGGAAGCATGCTGCCCTGGCCATCTGGTCTTCTTAGGTGAGCCATATGGAACTTAGTCCCCACTTCTCTGGAAAAGTTTTTTTCTTCTGTGGGTTTTCTGCTTGGCTGTACTTCCCAGTTGTATTGAATCAAGCACAGATGCATTAACAGTTTCCTTATCTCCCATCCTTGAGTTAATGTCTTAAACAGGAGATTCTTTAGATCCTGTATTTTAACTTATATTAACAAATTAAATTCTACCTGAACACTGTGAACATCTGTGACAGGTTTCTGAAATAATTCAGAAATCACAGTTACATAATTCTTTCCTGTTCTGTTCCTGTTCTTTCCAAAGGGAATACTATTACATTTTCTTTCCTTCATTTCTCTGATACTTTGAGCTGCAATTATCTGCTACCAAACTTAGAGCAGCAGGGACAGCCATGCTGAGATGATTAGTTCTTAACTGTTTTGGGTTATTAGCTGCTTAGAAAATGACATGCAAAGTTCTAGGATATGGTTTGGCTCCTACTGTGATAATCTCAATGAGATTTATAAATACAGAAGAGATTTCTTAACTTTTCTTGAAATTCAGAACAAAAATGCTTCTTAAAAGTAGAAGCTTAAGTTAAATCTTAATCAGCTCTGAAAAATGACTTGTGAGGATTTTGTTTAAATGAACAAGAGTGTAGGGTTGCTTCTTTAAATGTACTGGTGATTTAGAAATTTTAAAAAATGGGACAGAAGTGAGAGGATGCAATCTTAGCTGATTTTCAGCAAAACCATGAAGTGAAACAAATAGATCTTCTGTTGGCGTAAGGCCTTTCCACCCTTCTCAGTTTTTGTTCCCACTATGGGTGCAGGTTACTTATAAAGCATATTTTTTTCTATCATAAGAAAAAATATAGTCAGATACTAGTGGTTTCATAAAATTTAATTAAAAAAGTGTCAGGCCCCTGAAGTTAAAAATTTAACATGCCTTACAAAAACATCCCCAAGGAAGAAATAAGCAATTAATCTTCATTCTCACCATGGGGTAATCTTCATCTTCTGTTCCATTTCTTGGGTAGTGATTCTTCTTACATGAAAGATAAAAGCTATTTTCCCTCCATTTTTTTTCCAGGGCAGAATCAGCATGCTAACATTCCTTATAACATAGCTATTCAGGCCCAGGTTACTGAGCTCAGATTAAAGACTCAATTAACCTTAACTTGTTCTTTGTATGCCCAGTTGCAGGCACGATGTCTGGACCTACTAGGGGTATGATAAATGAATTTATGTTGAGTGATATTGTAAAGTACATCATCTAATACAGAACAGAGACCCTTGCACAAACTGAAGGAATCTCTGGAGCTATTCCTGCTAAAAAACTTAGATCTCATATTTGAACTCAAAAGAGGTTGCTTATGGTTTTGTGGTTCACAACCTTTTGTATTTGCAAATGCTTTAAAGTTCTTAAATTTTTGGTGGCCCATTTTAAGGGATTAATAATATAAAGTTTAATTATTAATCCATAAAGAAAACCTATAGCTAATACATTACAGCAAGGCATGTAAAGGTCAGGGCTGGCCCCCAGGTTAATGTGAGCAGAAGGTGCTCGACTCCCAGGACCTGCCTCATGTAATCTCCAGTCACTATTCCATTTGCTGCAAGCACCCCAAATAACATATAGTATAAACAAATGCTGGCTCTTGCTATGTGAACTTAGTTTTCATATCTCGTATCTTCATCTTTCAAGCAAATAACCAACTGATATAGAAATTCAGCAGTCACCACTGGGCTCTTTGGGATCTATTACAACTTATTTTATGATGATTTAGCATTGGGCTTTCAGCCTTGCCCAAGATTTTTTATGCTCAAGATACAATATCCTCTCTCACATCACTAAACCAGTGACTTTCAACCAGTGTACCACAAAACATTTTTAAAGACCATTAATTAAGTTATTTTTAAAAGAAACTCAAAGCACAATAAATACATTCTTATTTTTACTCATTTTTTTTGATCAACATAATTTAAGAGTTTAATTTAACATAAGAGTGCCAAGGAAGTTTAACCATAGGTTCTTATGTGCCATGAGATAAAAAAGTTTGGAAAACATACCATTAAACACTCTTGTTGACACTGATCACTGTGCTCACCTTTTACCTGCAGCCTCCTGCACTTCTCTTACACACTGCACTGAACAATTAATTCAGTACTCTAGAAGCTAGTGTTGCTGTAACAGCACGAATAATTGTAGCAAACATGGGTGAAAGCAGGTACTGGAAACTGTGTCAGCAAGTGTCAAGGTAAAGTCAGCTAGCATCTGAGACCCACTCAGCATTGAAAGCCCTGTCTGGATTCGTCTCTTAAATCCTTCATATCTCCCCTCCCCAAGGGCAGATCCAGATTTTGTGAGCTAAAAACTTTTACAATTTGGGAGTTCTTCCTTATGAAAAATAATAAAAATTACAAATATAGAATTAGTTACAAAAATGAATAGTCATTTAGGATGATTAAACAACAATAACTACAAATTTGTAAAAGCTGATATGTACCCTAAGTATTACAAAATCCATAAAGATAGTATCATTTTTCAAATTAATTAACTGCTTGATACCACTCTACTATTTTTGATCACATAATTTGATTAGTTCTTTATATGATGAACAATAAGATTCCAGAGGATTTCCATTTTACTTGAGTGGCAACCAATTTCAAATACTCTTGCACTGATGACACCCATGACCTGTTTTTCTATGAATGCCCCCTTTGTAGTAGCATGTCATGAATCTTATGCTACCTTAATCAATGTTGGTATTGCCTATCCAATCAGCAATTCAGTGTGTTCATATGATTTATCAACTTTGTTATCAAATAATCTAAAAGATTATTCATTATTTCTTTTCAAAATGTATCTCTTCCTTTTAATTAATTATGGCTTTCAGTATGACCTGAAATTTTTTAAATTATATGTAGTTTAGCTTCTAGATGTCAGAATAGCTCATTTTTATTGCCTTTGTTTCGTATTCCATTAATTTTTATCTGAATTTTTCTCTATGGTTATTAGTAAATAAGTTGTTAAGATAATAAAGTATTCTTTGTATTCATTCTGATTCAGTAGTCTGTCATTGCTTACTACTTTATCAAAACACTGTTCCAGGAATTCTGGGAAGATGGTCGACTGCTGACAACCCTTGTCAGAGGCTCCCGAGCAGAGGAAGAAAAACTGGATGGAATTGGACTCTATGAAGCCAAAGATGGGGAGCTGAGCCAAGAAAGAAGTTCGGCAAGCTGTGACTCTAAGGAAGAGCATTCAAGAAACCAAATTACAGGTACAAAGCCTATTGACTAGAGGCTGGGAGACCCCTCCTCTAAGCAGGAGGCCTGCTACAGGCTATCTATGAACAAGCAGAGAACAAAAGACCTCTCATTTTACTTCACTGGAGAGAGCCACTAAACTGCAGGTCTCTTTCTCCAGGGAGGTCCCACTTATGAACCTAGACACCACCCAGCCAGGCATAAAATTGAACACATATTTTTCCCCAAAAGTCCAAACTCCCAGTCCACCCTTTCCCTTCTCATGGCAGTCTGAAATTCTGCCCACTGCAGACCATAGAGTATTTGGTCTTCTCCTAAGAGATCTGGGCATAGTGTGGACCACCAACCATCAGGATGGAATCTGTGACTAAAGGGGAAGAAAGAGGGTGTAAGAAGAAAGGGACACTCAGAGGGAGGAGGAGCAGTCCCCTGGTTATGGCTGTGCCTGGCCAGTGGTAGTGTTGATCCTCTGTCCGGGCTGTGTCTGGCAGACGGGGTGCAGGGCCACCGGCTCTGATGGCACCCACAGCAGGAGAGTGGTTGCCCCCTGTGCTGTTTGGTCCTGAGCCCTGCTGGGCCTACGAGCAGAGGCTTGATAAGTGTGGACTATGACCTGAGTGCAAGGGCATGGCCTCCTGATTCCAACAGAACCCTCAAACAGTGGCTTACTGGGTGTGAACCAAGACCTGAGGGTTAGGGAGTGCTCCACTGTCTCCAGCAGGGCTGGTGAGCTAAGGCTTACCAGGCTTTGAATCCTTTTGCTTTGATTTGTCCTTGAATCCCTCTCTGTTGGACAGGGTTTGCACTACCTAAGACAATTTGGCTGGAACCCGTGTCTGGGGCTGTCCACTCAGGGACATTCTGAGGTTGACCTTTGAAGTTCTGTAATGGACAAGATCTGAAGGGTGGGGGCAGGGCACCACAGCTGTTTGTATCTCTTCACAGTTGAGATTTAAATCTAATAGTGTGGTTTCTTAGGATAGGGTAGAGGTTGGCTGATATCAAAACAGAGCTAACCTGCACTATCTCACCAAGTAGGTCCTCAGAGTCTCTGGCCAAAACTCTGAAAGGGGCCTTTGTAAGGTTGTAGGAGATAAGCCACAATTACAAA
The DNA here is from genome assembly GCA_963574655.1 of Perodicticus potto. Lineage (NCBI taxonomy): Eukaryota > Metazoa > Chordata > Mammalia > Primates > Lorisidae > Perodicticus > Perodicticus potto. The sequence goes on from CAUYRH010027974.1 coordinate 60,265, forward strand.
GCCTAGAGCTTTGGTAAGGGGCTATCTCTACTACCTGGGAACCCCAATTCACTCTCACCCTACCAGTTGTAACAACAAAATAGTGGAAAATAAACATGGTGTGGACCCAGCTGAAGAATTCTGGCAACATGAATAACCAGAGTGGATCAACTCCTTCCAAGAAATGAAAAAGGAGATACAACTGAAGATACTATGCATAGACAAATGGCACCATGTCAGAAATTGAATTCAGAATATGGATTGCAAAGAAGATAAATAGAATGGAATTTGAATTCCAAAGAGAAGTTCTAAAGTTGTCTTAAGAAATTAATGAATTCAAAACCCAAGTCACCAAAGCTATGGATATAATGAGAAAAGAGATAGCAGATATCCGAGTTACTTTATGTATCCAGTCAGCCAGCCTGTGCCTCTTTAGAGGACAATTTAAGCCATTCTCATTAATTGAAATGAAAAAGTTAGTTGAGGAGCTCCAAAATACAGTAGAATCCCTCAGTAATAGAGTTGACCAGGCAGAAGAAAGTATCTCTGAAACTGAAGACAAAGCTTTTGAACATTCCCAAACCCTCAAAGAGGCAGACAAATGG
>CAUYRH010027976.1:0-29908 GCA_963574655.1 Perodicticus potto
AAATTCTAATTTTCAGAATGCAAAGATTAATTTAATTTTATTTCTTTGAAATGGTCATGCTCCCTGTTTAGAAAGGTTTCTGGAACGGCACCTGTACAGCGTCCCAACTAGGTCCCGCTAGTGCCACCTGGGCATAAATACTAGCTAGAGACTCTCTGGCCACAATCTACAAATGCTAGGTTTTTCTGTTTCTTATGATTTTCAGCAAAACTGATGAATATTACTTAATGTAATTTAAGGAAAAATAACCCAAGCTCATGTTTTTGTTTTTTTTTTGAGACAAAGCCTGGATAGAGTGCCATGGCATCACAGCTCACAGCAACCTCCAATTCCTGGGCTCAAGCGAATCTCTTGCCTCTGCCTCCCAAGTAGCTGGGACTACAGGCGCCCGCCACAACGCCTGGCCATTTTTTGGTTGCAGCCGTCATTGTTGTTTGGCGGGCCCCAGCTGGATTCGAACCCGCCAGCTCAGGTGTATGTGGCTGGCGCCTTAGCCCGTTGAGCCACAGGCGCCGAGCCCTGACAAATTATTTTTAAAGACACTGAGTGACTTCACAGCTAGACTTACGGGCCAGAGACAGAGGGGTTGGGGCACAGCCAAGGCAGGAATGTGTAGCCTCCCTTGGGCTTAGGCCCAGGCCACTAACCACAACAACACACAGCAAATGTGGACTGGGCATCCAGAAGGAGACCAGAGATTCCTCTCCTGTGTTGGAGTCTGAGTCTAGTCCCTTCCTACAGGGCACAAACAGGTGACAGACAGCTCAGGGCTGCTGTGAGCCCGACTTCCAGATGCCATGGTGCCCCTGTTGTCTCCAGAACTGGGCTTCCTAAGGTTCTCCCTTCGTGGTGTCTGACCAAGTGGGAGGCCCTCGCCGCCTTCTCACTCTGCCCCATCTCCCTACTACCCAGCAGGGGCACCCACCAGGCAACACGCCAGCCCTGAGGACCTTACACACTGCTGGCCGAAGGAAAAATGGGGCGGCTACTTAGGAAAACAGTCTGGCAATCCCCAAAACGGTAATGTAGAGATGACTTCTAGAGAAATAAATAACCTGTGTCCACAAAAAAAATAGGCTGGCTCAGCGCCTGTAGTTCAGTGGTTAGGGCGCCAGCCACATACGCCGGGGCTGCTGGGTTCGAACTGGGCCTGGGCCTGCTAAACAACAGTGACAACTACATCCACAACAACAACAAAAAAAAAAAAATAGCTGGGCGTGGTAGCAGGTGGCTGTAGTCACAGCTACTTGGGAGGCTGAGGCAAGAGAATCACTTAAGCTGTGATGCCACAGCACTCTACTGAGGGCAACATAGTGAGACTCTGTCTCAAAAAAAAAACCCAAAAACTGACAGGCTAATGTTCACAGGAGCATCATTCCAAACAGCCAGACGTAGAAATGACCCCAACGTCCAGCAACCAACAAATGGCCAAACAGAATGTGGTGTATCCATACAGCACTCAGCCATCAACAAGAATGAAGTGCTGGGAACCCCCTGACACGGACGAAGCTGGACGCTGTGCCAAGGGAAGAAGCCAGACACGAAAAGCACCCAGCACGTGATTCCATCCACATCAAAGTCCAGACCATGACATTTCATGGAAATTTAGAAACAAAGATGAGATCAAGGGCTACCTGGGGCTGGGGGATGGGACGTGAGGCTTCTTTTTGGGGTGAACATGCTCTAAAACAAGATTATAGTGCTGGCTGCAAAACTCTAGAAAGATAACTAAAATCCAATGAACTGTACACCTTAACGGGGTGAATTTTGTAGTATATAAATTACTTCCCAGTAAAGCTGTTTATTTTTATCATTTTTTTAGTAGAGATGGGGTCTTGTGCCTGCAGAGGCTGGTCTCAAACTCCTGACCTCCAGCAATCCTCCTGTGTCAGCCTCGCAGAGTGCTAGGATTACAGGCATGAGCCACTGCACCCAGCCCCAGTAAAGCTGTTTTTTAAAAAGTTTCTGAGAAACAAAGTTTTCCTTTAAGTCTTGCCCTCAGTTTTCTGATCATGTCTAAGATTAGCCACTCATCGAAGGACTCCAAGGCCTGCAACGCTCTAAGATCCCCCAACCTGGTGAAAAGCCTGGGTATCTGAGGAACCAAGCATGCCAGGACTATCCTGTGTGTGACCCGAGCAGACCCGTCAGGCAGAGCCACCACAATGTAAATGCAGGCCCTTCCGTGATGTTAAAACATCCATCAAAATCACTGCCACACATAATTTAAAAATAAATAAAAATAAAATCACTGCCACATTTACTACAGTTTTCAATAACTATCTTGGGTGTCTGAGAAATTTAGGGAAGCAATAAAAGGGAATCTTACTCTTAAAAAGCTTAGGAAACTCTTATCAAGCAAAAACTCCTGATTTTGAAACGTGGCAGCTGGCTGGGAGGCTTGGACAGGACATAGGATTTGCCCAGGGCACAGCGCCAAGTCCTTGGGGCCTCCCTACTGCACATCAGCGGCGCAGCAGCCTGACCCGGGATGTGGGGCAGACAAGGGCTCACCTGCGGGCAAGTCCAGCTCCACGCCGACCCACGTGCCCTCCTGGAAGTCAGTGGGCCCGATGTATCTCACGACGCCCACCTTGTTGGTGCCCACGGAGACATACTCCCCCTCTTTGAGCCACTCGGGGACTTCGCCAGCTTCCTCGGAATCTGAGGCAATGTCCGGCCCTCCCAGAGCGTGGGCACTAGCAGCCAGCGGGTCCTCCTGGCCCCCCGCGGCAGGGCTGGCGTCAGCGCCCAGCATGCGTGAGAAGGACTGCAGCTCGGCCGTGCGTACCCTGCGCAGGCGGAATGGGGAGGCAGGTGCAGGCGGCTCCAGGCCGAGCTGCTGGGCGGCCGGGGGAGCCGTGGCCTCCAGCTCTGGCAGGGCTGGCCCAGGGCTTGGGCTGTCCAGCCGGGCAACAGAGATGTTCTGCGTCCCCAAGGCCGCAGATGGCAACAGGGTCTCAGTCTGGCCGCCGGGTGTGGCGTCCAGGCCGGGGCCGAGGGCGTCAGACAGCGTGGCAGTGGAGACACTGTGGGAGAAGTACCCACTGGAAGCCTCGCTTAGAGGACTGGGGGGCCCGTCCTGCACTTCCGGTGTCGGGGTGACCACGGAGACTGGTGCTGGGGAAGGCACTTTAGCTGGCTTGTCGCAGATCCTCACCACGGGGGCTGCCACCTGCACCAGCACCTCGGGGGACACATCGGCGCCCACACTCTCTGGCTGAGCCTGCAGGGACAGGAAGCGCAGAATGGCTTAGAGCAGAGGCCGCTACTTGCTTCCCACAGAATCCATACCAGGTACCCTACAGCTCTGATGACAGGGCCACCGTGTCGCAGCAGCCTGGCGTCTGTGTGACCTTCTGCAAGTGCCCAGTGCTGAGGGGTAGACAGTGGCCAGGTGGGGGGTGCCCGTGCCAGAGCCGGGCCTGTCTGCTTTCTCCCCTTTCACTCAGAATAGACTCCGGGGCCCGCCTCCCAGGCCAGTGTGGTAGGATGGGTGACACGGCAGGGACAGGAGACCCTGCTGCCCATGGCAGCCGCCCAGCCTCCCACACTGAGCCCACGGAACCAGAGCCCCTGCCCACCACCACCATCACAAGGAGACTGACAGAAACACTGAAAAGGCCAGAGAGCTCTTTTCTCCAGCAAAAATCAAAATGATGATCTCTTCGGAGGATCTGAACATAGCTTCGCCTGCCAGGCACTGAGGAGGACGACCCACGGGCTGGAGGCCTGGCTGGGCACTCCTGCTGGGAGTCAGGTGGAAGAGGAAGGGGACAGAGGCTCCCGCAGGCCACAGCCCTTTCTCTGCCGGGCTGCTCTTCCGGCTGCCATGGAAGCCTCTCCCATGTCACGGCTCACAGGGCCTCCTGACAGGCCTCTCCCCTCACGCCACTCACACACAAAAAACCCCGCAGCTTATGGGGGATGATGACAGCCACCTCCTGTCCAAACTCTACTGTCCCTGAGGTACATAGGAGGTTTTCCTGTGTCTATAACTGGAGCCGTTGAAGAGGCGGCCGGGTTCCCTTTCAATCCTTATTCACAGTGACGGGAAAAGAGAAGGCTCGGGTGGAGAGGGCTGCTGTTCACAAGAAGAAATATGTTTTCCAATATTTACGGAAAAATTATTTATATTACAGGAATGGTCATTTTCCATTTGAAATACAGGATTTATTTGAACTGGGAAACAGCTGAGATCTATTAGTCCCTTACAGTCACTCGGCTTACCTCAGCAGCCTGATAAATCATGCACTTTCCCGTGAACTGTCATTTATATTCCTCTTTCCAGAGCCCCGCTTTTCCCCACAAGGCACACTTCCAGCGTATGAAATTAACGGCACCTCTTGAGATTAACAGCCCATTTTGGTGATGGATCTCTAGGCTGCAAAATTTACTCAATCCAATAGATCAATAACTGTCACCAGAATAAATACTCTAAAAGATTAGGCAATCCTTCAATCATTTTTCTTTTGCAACTTATACATGTTTTATTTATTCTCTCCTATTTTTGTGTTACTATCACTGACCATGCTGGGAAGAAAACACAAACAAAACCAAGGGTCTAGAGTCTGAACAATAATCATGGTCTTAAAACAACTTCCGTTCCCTGTTCCCCCGCTCCGGGTCAGAGACCTCGCCTCACATTTACACGCGAAATCACTCACGCTGGGTGGGCAGGAGGTGTGATCTTGTTCATGTTACAACGTGGCCCAGAAAGGTAAAGGATTTATCCAAGTCGGCAGGAGAAAAGACAAGAATTACAGGTCAGACCTGCGACAACCACAAAGAAGAGACCAAGATGGCAGGACGTGCCGACTGGCCCCAGCGGCCTCGGTGGTCGCGGCCGTTGGGATGCTGCTCACACCTGCCTGGAGTGTGGGGAACTGAGGTACCATCTTTGGATTATACCCTGTGAGAGATAATTTCCAGAGACTTCTGCAAAAGCCCAGACTTGAGGAAACACCCATGATGAGCTGCAGCAGCGGACGCCCTTGCCAGCAAGGGCCTGCTCTGTCCGGCTGGCTGAGGACCCTCCGACCTGCCCAGCAGTGACAAGCTCCACCCACAGGGCAGGGGGAACCCAGTACTGCCTGCAGTGAAGTTCACAAACACCAACCACACTTTCTAACGGGAGTGAACTCACAGGGGTCCGGGGGTTCTTTAAATTATCGTGCCTGTGTTGCTGCTGTTTTAATAAAGACAATTTTCCTATGAAGATGTAGCATTTCCTAAGAGAATGAAAGCACAGTGGGAGAAAATAGATTTGCTATTCATAAGATCAGAAGTGCTGTTGATCTGTGGGAGATCATAAGAGACTATTTTCTCCCCAGCCAGCATTAGTCTTTTCACGCTGATATCATGAATCAGAACGAAATGTAAAACTGAGAATTAAGCAAACACTTAGGAGAGGGAGACTGTTCTGTTTATAGACGTCTCCTTTGCCTAGCAGAGGGCTATTAAAGCCACAGACTACATTAGCAGCCAAGCACCTAAAAGTTTAGCAATCATATGATTAACAAGTTGAAAATAGAAAAGTGTAACAAGGAAAGTGGGGAGGGAGAAGACGGTGACCTACATCACAATCAGTTATCAAATGGGAATGCTCAAGTGAAGAGCTGCAGGTGTGGGCTCAACAGTCTCCCATCGGGGCCACCCGAGGCCCGGCAGACTCACCTCCATCCTGGTGGCCCCAGCGTCCGGGAAGGCAGGCTGCACCATGATGCGGGGCACGGGCTGGGAAGACAAGTGCACGGTGAGGGCTCAGGAGTGACAGGAGGAGACAACATGAAGGTTTTCAATGAATAGACTGCACGGCCAGCAGCTCTCAGAACTCTCTACAACTCTTACATTGCCCCGTGGGCACACAAATGCCAGGCTCCGTGCCCTGCAAGGAAGAGGAACCCAGCCAGGGAAGGAGCCCCTGCTCAGATCAGTAATGAGCTTGGGGCTTCCGCACTCCGCACGTTCTGCTCTCTCTCTCTCTCTCTCACACACACACACGACATCACCGAGGCCTGTACCTGTACAGACAAGCCCTGAGACTTTCTATAGAGAAGGGGCAGTGTCAGGGTAGATCTGGAGAAACTCCAGGCAGGAGGCAGAGCCTCCACCGTGCCTGATGTCTAAGGAGAACTCGCAGCATGCGTGTGTGGCCCCGGGAGAAGGCAGCCTGGGACTGAGGCGCAACCTGGGCCTAAGACAGGGCAGGGAGGGTCTGCAGGTGACACAGGGCGTCTTGACCCCTGAGCCGGAAAGCAAAGGACAGTACAAGAGGAGAAAGGCTAACCAGGTGGTAGAACAAACTGCTAGAGAAATACTTCAAGTCCAAGGAAGCAAATCAGTAATGAGATTGCAGCAACAGAGCAGGGTGAGGCAGTAAGAGCCCGAGTTAATGGACACAGGCCAACATCACGTCAAAGGACTCGCCACTTACACACACGTGGTTCAACAAACAGTAATGAGGAAAGAGCATAAAAAGTCATGGCAACCAGGACAAGGAGGGGACAGGTGGGACAGGCAGGAGGGGAGGGGGAATCAAAGCTCCGTTCCGTAGCTGCTAGGAGAGGTTGGTGGGAAACAGTGTGGATAGGCCAGTGTGATCGTCCCCAGGGGACACCAGGCACCCACCCAGAGCAGAAGTCTGGACCTGGCCTCCCATGCTCAGCCCAGCAGAGGGCCCCTCCAGCGAAGCAGGCGGAGTCTACACCTCCTGACAGAGGCTGACCGGCTGCTGCCAGCCCTGCCCTCCTCCTTGGGGGCTCAACTCCTACCCAGAGAAGAGCCCCCAACGACAAGGAGGCCCACTCAGCAGGTGTGAAGCATCCTGGGTCTTGGTCCAGGGCACTGCTATGCCCACAGCTGCCTTGGGGCTGCTTTTGGAAGAAAAGAGCTAGAGGGGTCCGATACTACTAAAGGTGGGGGCACTGGAAGGATCTGAGAAAAGGCACAGTGGAGAGAGATTAACCTCAAAGAGATGGAAGGACCGAGGGAATGAACCACAGGAACGTACACTTGGCCTTGCAGACACTGGGGGTACCAGAGCGGTGTAGGGCCAGGGCCAGAGGTGTGTTACAGACCACGTGAGCAGCCAGCAGGACAGAGAGGGGGGTGGACACCCTGCTGCAGTTCAACCGTGACGGACCCTGAACTACGAGCCTCTTCTAGTCTCCCTGACTCGTCCCCCTTCCACTGTCCCCCGGCCCTCCCACCTCCAGCCCCTTAGACAGAGCTGGCAGGAAGCACCCATCCTCCACTCCGCTGTCTTTATTTTTTTTCCATAGTATCTAAAGCCTCTCACAATTAGCAAGGTGTTCAGAGTATAGCGGTATTTCTGAGTAAAGGCAGGAAAATAAGTTTTTCCAGCTCTAACTAGAATACTTGCATTCTTCAGTTAGATCTCGCTTAAAATAGATGAGTTTGGGGAATAACTGTTTCCACTAAGGTGACACCTCTTTAAGGCATCAAAATGGAAGAGTCCAACCAAGAATGGCACCTTTATTAACATGACATGATTCTTACCTTCCTAAAGAGAGTATGAGAACAATTTACACTTTATGACTCAGTGTGACAAGAACTCAAAAAATGCTGAATAAATATTTAGCTGAAATAAATTTAAGGATCAGACTGACCCTGGTTCTGCCTCTCAATGTATAAAATGAGTACAACAAAGATTTCGGCAGGTTTTCCCGCGTGCAGGGCAATACACCAAGTGCTGTGGGCAACACAGGTCAGGAAGGCTGCAGTGGGTGGGCGGGCAGACAAGCCGACGGGGAATGGAAAAGAAGGAATAGGATAGCAGAGAGGTTTCAGAAGGGGACAGTGTCATAAATAGGAGGGGCCTAGAACATCTGCGCGGAAGATTTTATTTTGAGACAGGCCCGTATAGAACGACAAAGCAAGGTGGCAGAAGAGTTCCCTTATACCCTGCTCACTCTTCCAGGCCACAAGGAGAGAACCATCCAGAATGCCTGGCCCTGGGCAGAAGGAAGGAAGTCAGGGCCATCGGGAGGAGGTCTTGTGAGTTTATGGCTGAGTTTTAGGGGCAATAAGGAGCCGTCACAGGTCACTGAAGGAAGCCATGACGAGAGCTGAGCTTTCAAGATTAGTCCTGGGACATGGAAATACTAAACCAAGGGGGATCGATGGCAAAGAGCCTGGACCTCGATGGTCAGAGGAAAAGGAAAGAGAAAGGAAAACTCAGAGGTAGGAAGACTATTTAGCACTTGGTAACAAGTGGCGGTGGGAGGCTGGGGAAAGACAGTCAAAGACAACACCGACACCTGGGAAGCACGATGACAGGAACAGGACAGGTGGTGGTACCAGCAGAAAAGACAGCAGCCCGTGGCGGTGCAGCCTCCTTATCCAGGGCACCAAACAGGTTCACGGAGTGTGCGGAGCCCTAACTGTACCAGGCGCCCGTCCCAGGGAAGAGCTGACTCCTCAGCCTGTGCTGTTTGCAGTTTGATGCTCTGACATTTCCCCCGTGCAGACAATCACCTCTGACTTCAGGAGCTCAAAACATTTGAGATCATACATTCCTTAATGCTTACAAGACATCTGGTAACTATTAATAAAAATGACTGCAGAGTATTTTGCAGCTATAAATATTAAGGAGAAGTTCCATGAGGGAAGTGAATATAATTATCTACATTTCACACTACAGAAACCAAGGCCCAGACAGCCTTTACTTAGAGCTTAAATGCGTTTGCGCCGCTGTGTGAGTTAGTGGCAGAGATGGAAAAGGACAAAGTCCTCAAGTGCCAGCTGACGCTCGGTCACACTGCTTGCCCAGCGCTGCTGAAACAGCTAATGTGCAGCGTACAGACAACAGAACACCTAAGAAATAGTTCAAGGAAAAAGTAGGAACTTCTCTGATCATATCCTGACATTTTTTTAACTCGTGGCTTTCATGTGACACATGAAGATAGGGGATATCGGTCCAGAACTTCTTAACTTGGCTGGGGTGAGGTGGTTCACACCTGTAATCCCAGCACTCTGGGAGGCTGAGGCGGGTGGATCGCCTGAGCTCAGGAGTTTGAGACCAGCCTGAGCCAGAGCAAGATCCCCGTCTCTAAAAATACAGGCGCCCAGGAGTTGTGACAGGTGCCCGTAGTCCCAGCTACTTGGAAGGCTGAGACAAGTGAATCACTTGAGCCCAAGAGTTTGAGGTTGCTGTGAGCTATGATGCCACAGCACTCTACCGAGGGCAACAAAGTGAAACTCTGTCTCAAAAATAATAATAATAATAATAATTTCTTAACTCGGCATAAAAGCTATTTTGGAGACCCCTCTACCTCAAGAACAAAACTTTAACTCCCCGGCCTGAGGTCCACAGTGCTCTGACAGAGTGTCAGCCGTGACAACAGCAGCATGTCTGTGCATCTGGTGGTGTTATTTCTTATTTTCAATGAGTCACCTGGCACTGTAACTCTAGTTTGAGTAAACCCATCCCCTCTGGGCTTACACATCTGCATGGTGTAAGCGACACAGCCCAGTGGTCCCTGTCAGGGCCACCATGACCCTGCCCGCCACACGCCCTGTCAAGCAGAGCCTCACAGTAACATGTGCTCAACATGGGAAGGTGACGTGGGACTCCCGGCGAGCGTCCTGCGCTCACTTGAAAAGAGCGAGCTTCGTTCTCCTCCACCGACCCTCCCCAGCTGCATCCAGCAGGAGCTTCCCCAGCTTCAGATCTGTCACATGAGCTCTGCCTTAAAGCCATCGCTGATGACTCCCCACCACACGGGCGAGGCGAGGAAACCTGGATGTCTTGTGCGGTGTATCTTCCCACTCATCCCACGTGGCTTCAAAGACTTCACTGAGTCATTCATTCTGCAGCCATTAGCATTTGGTTATTCTCAATCACACAGCTGAAATCTCTCAAATTTCACATAACATTTTGCTCTCTAAATATCGGGCTCACTTACAAGGCTCTTTAGCCTGAGACAAGGTGTTCCCCACCTCCAGCCGAGCCTCAGGTTCTGTGGCATCTTCTGACTCGGCAGCCACTGCCCACGGGTGGCCGCTCAGAACGTCAGGTGTGGCTAATGTGACTGAGGAAGCCAAATTTTTGTTTTACTTAATTTTAATTTAAAAACTTTAAACTTAACAACTGAAGTGCTTTTAAGTATGTCTAGAACAGCCTGGGCACGCAGGTCTCTTTTTCAACTGTAAATTTTATGAATTCTAAATGTAGATCAAGTATTTCCGACGGAAATTTAGTTTCTGAATTGCGATGTGCTAGAAATGTAAACTACGCACCTGATTTTGAGGACTTTGTATACAATAAAGGATGGGAACATCTCAATGGTTTTTTTACACTGATTACAGGTTGATACGTGAATATACTGGGTTAAATTATATTATCAAAATTAGTGTTACCAGATTTTTTTTACTTCCTTTAACGTGGCTACTAAAAAATTTTAAACTACATACACAGATTGAACTCCATTTCTGCTGGGCAGTGCCACGGCCATCTAACTCGGCCTTGTTGTCAAAATGACGCGTATAAAATGGCACAGTGCCAGGTACACGGGACGCATTTGGTAGGCACATCTGTAAAGTACTGTAGTTATGGTAATCACTGAATTTTCTATGTTTACTAGGAGGACGTTTTAAACAGTCAATAATCACATCCGATCTAGAAAGCTAAAGTTCCCGATTAATCTGCACTGAGTCCCAATGCCATATTAGAACGCTATACTAATTCTGTTTTCTTTCAAACAAAAGAACTTGAGAGTTCATTAATTTACTTATTCACAAATACGTACCAGGTACCTGCTATACTCTATGGAGTCAGGAGCCGGAGAAACTGGGCAAAAGCACCGACGGCCTTCATGCTCGCCAGAATGACGCGCGCGTCTATTTATTTTGTAAACTTCTTGTAAAGGGCCAGATGGTAAATATTTTAGGATTTGCAGACTGTCTGCACTAGTACTCCTATTTAATTTTACTTAAGCAAAACAGCTAATAGGCCCATTTCTCCTATCAAGTAAATTATTTTATCGGTGGATAAAAGTGAATAACACCATCCGGACTTTTATTTTGTTATATTAGATATGTGTTGCTTTAACTTATTCTAAGTATTACACAAAATTTTGAATATTAATGTATCTGGAGTTGATGGAAAAAAATATAGCTTCTGATTTTTAGAATCCAGGTAGTTTACTTTTAAAAAGTCTACATGATAACTGTTAATACTTAAATATTTACCTAAGAAAATTTTTATATGTAATATATATTAAATGGATATAGTAGTTTCATTGTCATCCACAATGACAGTTATCAGTATTTTCAGATATCCGTATAGAATGAAAGTTGTCTGTCCACAGAATTTTATTAATCTGAGAGCCTTAAAACTAGAGTCTGACGCCATGTGTGGTGACTCACACTTGTAACCCCGGCACTCTGGGAGGCTGAGGCAGGAGGATGGCTTAAGGCCAGGATTTAAGACTACAGTGAGCTATGATTGTGCTGCTACACCCCAGTCTGGGTGACGGTGAGACCCTATCTCTTAAAAAATAAATAAATAGGGTCTCAGCATAGCTGTCAGCTGCTTAGTGACAGCTAGGGAACAGTTCTTCCTTTTTTTTTTTTTTTTTTTTTTTTTAAGGCAGAGAAGGGATACTCAGACTGGTCAGTGATGCTCCTGCCTCAGCCTCCCAATGCTTTTCCACTTATAAGTTGGAATAAATCAAAAGAACACTTCATGGCATGTGAAAATTAAATAAAGTTTTATTGGAAGGCAACCAGACTCATTTATATAAGACTGTCTAGATTTTACAGAGACCAGACAGCCTGCAAATCCTAAAATATTTACTATCTGGCCCTTTATAAAAATTTTACAAACAGTTTTCCTGACCCATTTTGTTTTACTTAATTTAATTCTTTTTTTTTTTTTTTTGAGACAGAGCCTCAAGCTGTCACCCTGGATAGAGTGCTGTGGCATCACAGCTCACAGCAACCTCCAATTCCAGGGCTCAAGCGAGTCTCTTGCCTCCGCCTCCCAAGTAGCTGGGACTACAGGCGCCCGCCACAACGCCCGGCCATTTTTTGGTTGCAGCCGACATTGTTGTTTGGCGGGCCCAGGCTGGATTCGAACCCGCCAGCTCAGGTGTACGTGGCTGGCGCCTTAGCCTGTTGAGCCACAGGCGCCGAGCCGAGAATTAATTCTTATCATCTCCTCAGAGTTCTGGATTTTCACATATTTATCATGTGCCCACATGAGCAACAGGTTCCAGATGCTACTGGATTCACTCACTGGCCTTATTCCTTGTTATTTTTGCCAACCATCTCCAAATCTCCAAAAGCCCTAGCACTTTCCAGGGGCTCCAAAGTTATTTAGACATGTACTGGGTCTCTATTGCATGCTAAACCAAAGAGTAACAAGAACTGTGCTTCCTACCATACACAGAGCTCTCAGTATAGGAGGACAAGCAGGGATTAAGTGCTGTGAGAAAGAGGGTGTACCATGGGCGGCGCCTGTAGCTCAAAGAGAAGGGTGCCGGTCCCATATACCAGAGGTGGCAGGTTCAAGTATGTCCCCGGCAAAAAAGAAAAAAAGGGTGTACCACATCCTGTCAGTCAGTACAGGTAATACTGAGCAGGACACAGGTGCCACAAGTGGCATCTGTGTTGGCAGGTGACACAGATATATTCATTTAGGCCAGGGGCAGGCAAACCATTGGCCACTTTTTTTGTAACTAACATTTTACCAGAACACACTAAAGCCCTATTCATTTACATATCATTTACAACAGTACATCAATACATTTACTATTTGGCCCTTTAAAAAAACAGTGTGCTGGCTCGGAGCCTGTGGCTCAAGCAGCTAAGGCGCCAGCCATGTACACCTGAGCTGGCGGGTTCAAATCCAGCCCGGGCCCACCAAACAACAATGGCTGCAACCTAAAAAATGGCTGGGCGTTGTGGCGAGCGCCTGTAGTCCCAGCTACTTGGGAGGCGGAGGCAGGAGACTCGCTTGAGCCCAGGAAATTGGAGGTTGCTGTGAGCTGTGATGCCACTGCACTCTATCCAGGGTGACAGCTTGAGGCTCTGTCTCAAAGAAAAAAAAAAAAAAAACAGTGTGCTGACCTGTAATCTAGCTCCTGACTAGGGACTAACTGGGGTCCCTGCCTTTGCTTCTACCCATTATGCCAACTTCTCCATGTGCCAGTATGGCGATGAAAGAGCATATGCAAAGTACATATATGTGACAGAGAAGAACATGTAGACAGGTTCTTCACCTGCCTGAATGCTTCTGATCTCACCAATGCTCACCAACCCCCCTGTACTCTAGTCCTATCTGACAGTGAGATCTGCCAAAGATGGCCTTCCTATTTATAGCCCTTCAAACTTTTCCTCACCTCTTTCTCCATGAAAACCCAACTTAAAGCTTAACTCTTATCACAGACTCACCATGAATCCCTGTTCGTATAACAGATGCTTCAGAAGGGTTGCAGCCAAATCCAACTTTAACCTGTTAGATTACCAACTGTGCTCTTCAATCTGAATTTATAGATCCAACAAACACTGGCCATGTACTGACAGAGTCCTATATACAGCACCACATTTCTACATAATGTATAGTAAACCTAATCTTTTATTACTATTTGTTGAATAAATTAGATTAAGGTTATCATTTGGGGGTGATAAAATGTCTCGGTGTTTTTTTTTTTTGTAGACACAGAAAAATGTGTTTTTTTTTATCGCCCTCGGTAGAGTGCCGTGGCGTCACACAGCTCACAGCAACCTCCAACTCCTAGGCTTAGGCGATTCTCTTGCCTCAGCCTCCCGAGTAGCTGGGACTACAGGTACCCGCCACAACGCCTGGCTATTGATGCAGATCGGCCGGGGCCGGGTTTGAACCCGCCATCCTTGGTATATGGGGCCGGCGCCCTACTCGCTGAGCCACAGGCGCCGACCGATAAAATGTCTTGGAATTAAGAAGTAGTGACGTTGCACAATTGTGAATATACTAAAAACACTGAACTACACACTATAATGGGATGGACTTATGATAGGCGAATTATCTCAAAGTTTAAATTGTTTAAAAGTCTGATCATCAAAAAAAGGTACTAATATGTTCTGCTTTCTATTTCAGGCATGTAATAAAATACCATATTCAACATTGGTAAATGAAAACAGGGAGGATACATTGTAACTGGGCTACATTATAAAGCACTCCAAAACGTAGTAGAAACGTACACCACCATTTGTCACACTCATAGTTTTTGTGGGTTGGGTACAGGTACAGCAGGGATGGCTTGTCTCTGTTCTATAGTGTCCAGACCTTGGTCAGAAGGTGGGAAAGTCAGAATCTCACATGCCAGGTGGCTGTTAACTAGGAACATAGGGATGGCTTTTCAATGGCTGTGCTACGTGGTCTTCCTGTGTGGGCTAGATGGGCTTCCTCACAGCATGGCAGATGGCTTTCTCCCAAAGGGAATATCCCCAAAAGAGAAGCCAGGCAAAAACTGCGCCTCTTTTAAGACCTACCTAGGAGTCACATAGCACCACTCTGCCAGACCACTGGGTGAGGCAGGTGACACACCTGGCTTAAGTTCATAGAAAAGAGACAGAAACCTTACCTCTTCATCAAAGTCCATGGGAAGAATATGGAAAATGGGAGGTATCACTAAGTCTATGTAGGAAAATACAATGTGTCACCCTAAGTGAGTGCAACAACAGCATCTTAATATTCTTTGAAGACTGGAAAATTAAAAACCAGGGTTAAGGGCGGCACCTGTGGCTCAAAGGAGTAGGGCACCGGCCCCATATGCCGGAGGTGGTGGGTTCAAACCCAGCCCTGGCCAAAAACTGCAAAAAAAAAAACCAAACCAGGGTTAAATGGAATCTGACTAAAAAATCAACTAGTATCTCAACCCTTCTGAGGTATAGCTCTTACTACTTGTAGTAAGAAACTTGTGATTTATAAGTGGAGCCTAAATTACTATGCTGTCCTACCTTAGTAAATACAGCATCATGACCTTGATTTATTAAGGTGATGATTCAGAATCACCCCCAAGTAATAACTGGGCACTGCAGCCTCTCTGTAAGAATACAGAATACCACACCCAGGCAGAAATGTGGTGTTGAGCCGGAATTTATCTTGTCACTCCAGGCTGAAGGCTCAAGTATGCAGTCCTTCATCATAGCATGTGGCATAAGGAAAAAGGTCATGTCCTTTGCCCCTCCCACAGATGTCTCCAGCACATTAAGTAGAGAAGTTCAACAAATAAAGGAAGAGAAGGTAGCAATTTTTAAAATTCTAAATCAGAGAGTTCTAAGAGGCCTATTGTTAAGCCTCTTTCTGATCAAAAGAAAACAAAAAACAATGAACTGAGAGCAAACCTCTTTTGTCAGGAAAGCATCCTTAGAAGAATAGAGAGCCAGGAGCCAGGTTTCTGATCCTAGATCTGGTTCTGACCTGCTTTGGGACCTTAACCCAGTGGCATAACTTCTTTGGGCCTCATTTTCCTCATCTGTAAAATAAAGGGATTGAATTAAGACAAGGATTCTCATCTACAGATGAGCCACAGGTTGTAGCCACTGATGTGTGCCTAAGAGCTAGTCTACCTTCACGTTTAAACTCTATTATCTGAATGTTTATTAAACAGAGAATGAATTCTACATGAGGGAGAAGAGTTCTCCCAGAGCCAAGCCCTCTCTCAGGAGCTACATCCTTAGCAGCCAATGCCAACATCATCCCTGGGGTTACTTCAGCAGCTCCTCCTTGGCTCTAGCCCTCAGACCTCAGATCCCCTGGAATAACAAACAGTGGTGTCAGTCCTGTGCAATCAAGATATCAATATAGTTTAAATTTAAATATACAAGGGGAACTAGTTTTTTAAAAAAGTATGCTACATGTATTTCTAAAAAACAGCAAATGATCCTCTGGTAACAAAGACAACGAGCCCTCATTTACTATTTCACAAGTTTGATTTTTGAACGTGGGTCTAACTTACCCAAAACCAACTGCCAAGATATCCTGAAACAGTCAATGATGTCCCCCCCCCAACAGGAAGTCAGTCTTTAAGAGAGTCAGGGCTCTCTCTTAAAGAGAGCCCTGGGGTGTGTTATTGGAAAGAAGTTCTTTAGATGGATAGAAACTCTGCCAGGACCACACCAACAATTATGCTTTTGGGGATGCAACATATTGCCAGCCCTCAGGAGGTGTGGATGTGCCCGCCCCATTCTACACAGCCCACAGACTGAGGCACCAGTACATTAAACATACACAGGTTAGGTCCCCAGCCTAAAGTTGAAAACCATCTCTTAACATCTCATAATGTGTTGCCAGGAACCAAGAGACCAATGCAGATGTCACCAGAGAAAGAACTGAGCTGAATAGACAACTCTGGAAGATGAAAAGAAAGGATGTGCTTCACATGGAAAGCTGTATTTATTTACACTAATCATGAATGCAGGCTCTCAGCTGGAAAATCTCACTTAAAACGCCAGAAGGTTCAGTACCCATTCATAAGCTTTTCAGAATGCAAGCAGTTGCCATGGTAACCCCGACATTATCTTTCTTGGAATTGGACATATAAATACCACCCATAATGCATTTAATACAGTGTGGGGCCACCAATTCATTGCAAAATAAATTTCAGTTCTGACTCCTAGCCTCCCTCTAACATAAATAAAGAGGACCAGCCGGAGGTAATACCCACCTCACCCCATGGATCAGCAAGAGCTCCACTGAAAATGCTCCTCCGAAGACAAAATATAACTAAAGAAATCAGACTTCGTCATCTACAATCATATGGGTGAGATGTTGTAAAACAGAATGTTCCACTGTGTTAACGAACTGCTGTTGCTTAAGTTAAAGAAACAAATATATTACATCCGTTATCTACATCTCTGAAATTCAACTATGCTTAGCAAGTCCAAAAAAAAAAGCAGATCTCTTCAAAGAACATCTTCAACAATTCATTCAGAGGGCATTTGTTAACACTAAATTAAGGTATCTCTTCACATGTCAAAACTGCCATTAACAAGAAATAAAGTTTTATTTCTTAGGTTGAGAAGAGATCTACTCAATCATAATGCTTTATCTTGACCAGGGATGTTCATAAACATTTCAGAGACATATATGCATGATTTTTAAAGTCCCTTACCTTCTTATAATCCACCATCTAAACAGAAAGACAGAAACAAAATTATTGTGCACAAACTGCAATGCCATCTTCAATTCCACGTTCCCAGAAAACCCGCTGCATTGGTAACTTAACAGAACTGCTGCAGGACATGCCTGTGCTAGCCACAGCATTCACAAAATTGCTTACATTTTAATCACTTTTACCGCCAGGTCCACAGGAATATTACCTTCATTATCTCCTTCTTCAGATTGCAGGCAACAGTCAGCAGTTGTGAAGGGGAGCAAAAGACTTCACCACGGGTTGTTTCCATATTAACAGGGACTCTGGTAACCGCTGCATTGCAGTCTTTCTAAAAGCTACCAAGCTCATAAGCAAAAGCGCTGGAGAGAAAATCCCTGGCACAGGAAGCTGTCAAAGATTTTTAAGAATCTTAAAAAAAAAAAATGTTGCAAACACCCAAGGGTATTTCTAGATTTCCAGCCTGCTTCCTAAAGGTTGCCTGGTTTGAGGTTTTTATAGGCTGTAACAACTGATTGTGCAGGGTAAGAATGCTGAGATGAGTGAAATGTGCACTGTGACACAACATCTTTAGAGCTCAAGTACTCCCTGTGAGAATCTGTACATCTGCTGCTTAGCACCAGCTTCAAAGCCCCTGCTGAGAAGCTCCTAGGAATGAACCATGGTTTTCATTCCAAAAAATGTAAGTACAACAAGCACTTCCAGTTCCTCTGTGGCAGTAATCACTGTGAAAACCCAGCTACCTTTGCAGTATGGTAATAACTATTATATAGTCAGAGCATTTGAAATATTAAACCACTGACCATATATTCAAATTCCAAAAAAGAGACTTCTGAAAAAGTAGCATGTTTACTAGATAACACATTTCATTTTCACTCATTTAGTCAATACTTTAGTGAACCACGTGCTATTATGTAAGAGAATATACAAGTTGAGCACCCCAACCCAAAAATCCAAAATCTAAAATATATATATGTATTTTTTGTAGAGAGAAGAGTCTCACTTTATCACCCTTTAGGTAGAGTGCCGTGGCGTCACACAGCTCACAGCAATCTCCAGCTCCTAGGCTTAGGCGATTCTCTTGCCTTAGCCTCCCGAGTAAATGGGACTATAGGCGCCTGCCACAACGCCCAGCTATTTTTCTGTTTTGCAGTTTGGCCGAGGCCAGGTTTGAACCTGCCACCTTCGGTATATGGGACCGGCGCCCTATTGGATGAGCCACAGATGCCGCCCAAAATCTGAAATATTTTGAGCACCTACATGATACCACAATTGGAAAATTCCCCAACTGACCTCATATGATGAGTTGTAATCAAAACTTTGTTTCATGAAAAAAATTATTAAAAATATTGCATAAAAATTACCTTCAGGCTGTGTTTGTAACATATACTACTTATACAAATATAAATTAATACTATGTTTACACTTGGGTCCCCAAGATAGCTGATTAATAATGCAAATAATCCAAAATCCAAAAAAAAAATCCCAAATCCAAAAAAGTCCAAAATCCGTAACATTTCTGGTCCCAAGTATTTCAAAT
This sequence comes from Perodicticus potto, assembly GCA_963574655.1. NCBI lineage: Eukaryota > Metazoa > Chordata > Mammalia > Primates > Lorisidae > Perodicticus > Perodicticus potto. The sequence goes on from CAUYRH010027976.1 coordinate 18,664, forward strand.
CAGGGACACTCAACCAGTAAGTCCAAGATGCACCTCCCCAACATAGTGGTTACAGGTATTCTGGCAGGAAGTAATGGAGAATAAGCCATCCCCAGCGTGAGGATGAGTATGATGGAGAAGGGCCAACATAGCACAGGAAGTAAAATCAAAGCTCATCTGGCAATCCAGGACAAGGATCTGTGAGCAAAGAACATTTAGGAAGAGCTGAAGGACATGGACTCACCTGGGGAATAGGAAGGACAAGAGGACAACATCCTCCAGATGGCTGTACACATTCCCCAGCATGTATGAATAGGTCCTCAGCAAGAGTGAGGACCCATCCCAACCTTACAGCAGCCCTGAGCAGGCACTGCTACCACCATGTTGAACAGATACCTAAGTATATTATATAGAACTTGAGGCATTCACTTGCCCAAAGCAACTAGTGACCAAGTGAAGGTACCAGAATTCAAACCCAGAAGGGCAGCTCTATACTCTACTACACCACTATGCTGCCCTTCAATAAGTAACAGCAGGTCTTCTGGCAACTCTGGTCACTAACCCTAGACATAGATTACTGTCTAATGTAGCCTCTGTTTAGATGTGATTTCTTTCATCCTCTAACAGTGCCCAGCCTGACACTAGATGAATAAATAAACTTAAGGAATTCTAGTAATATGAAACGACCTGCAGCATCCCTATAAACATTATGCTGTTCTCTCTGATGAAAATGCTCCTTCTTTGCCTTCCCTCTGTCTACCTAACTCTACTTCACCCTTTTGGCTCTGAAATCTTCTCTACCAAAAGTCTTCACTGACTCCTTTCCCACTTCTAGTAGCAAGGACCCCTCCTCTGGCTCTCATCATTAGCAGTTACTGCACTGTAACTGAAGTGACAGTTCTGCATCTGACCGTTGCCTTGGAGCCCTGCAGAGATAGTCAATTTTGTATGTGCAGTGCCAGCTCAGCATCTGTAGCTCAGCAGCTAGGGCACCAGCCACATACACCAGGGCTGGCTGGTTCCAACCCGTCCCAGGCCAGCTAAACAACAATAACAAATACAACAAAAAAATAGCCAGGCGTTGTGGCAAGCGCCTATAGTCCCAGCTACTTGTGAGACTGAGGCAAGAGAACCACTTAAGCCCAAGAGTTTGAGGTTGCTGTGAGCTGTGATGCCACAGCACTCTACCAAGGGTGACACAGTGAGACTTAAGGGCGACATAGTAAGACTCTGGCTCAAAAAAAAAAAAAAAATGTATCTGAAGTGCCTAGCGCATTGCTGCTGCAGCTGCACTCATGGAGGACTTGGCACAGGCCAGCCACCACCAGCCACCCCACAAGACTCACTTGTTCCACTGTGAAGTAGCTACCAGAAACATCTCCATCTGACAGATGAGAAGGCTAAGGCACAGAGAAGCTGAGTTACAGTCCAAGTAGAAGGGCCAGGACTCAAGCCCAGCAACCAGGGCTTCACATCCTAACCACCCCTTCTTCTGCTCTCGTGGGCACCCAACCAGAGTTCACTGACACCAACAGGAAAAGATGGTGTTTTCCTCATGGAGGTGGGATAGATTAAATTTATGAAAAAACTTTCAAGGAAATACTATAATCTTTCTACCCCACCCTATCTTTTAAGGTGAGATATAAAACATTAAGATATAAAAAACATCAGACCAAACATTAGACCAAATCAGATGCACCTCATGTGTAAACTCCTGACTGACAGGGAAAATCTCACGGCAAGTGGTGAGTAGGCAGAAGAGAAGGCACGGAGAGGCAGCGTGAGGTAATTTCTTTTTGTCATCACTGTGCTTTATAGAAACTCACTAGAGCACTTTAAAAGCCTCAGAGGAACTCACATCAAATGCTTCTGAGGATATTTAGGTGCCAGTGTGGGCACTCCCACAGAAGTTCCAGTAGAACTTTGTCTTTTAAATCAGGGATCAAGGCTCCTTCTCTGGCAGCCTCCCACCCACCAGCCCCTGACACTGCAGTACTATAATGAGTCTCTTCCCCCACTGATATGAGAGTCTGGCAACCCTGCATTAGTGTGGCCAGAATTGTGTTCTGTGGCCTAAGCAAGCTCTCCTAGAGGGGTCTGGAGGAGTGAGAAGGAGTCTGACATCAAGACTCCTGTGCATCCTGAACAGATGACCCCTAGAAAGATAGGCTGTTAGCAGGCCCAGAGCTCAGATTTTGGGGTAACGCACCCTGGTGGAGAGAGGCAGGCAGAGGACATGAGTTGCTTCTAGGGCCAAGGATGAAAGGTCAGAGGAGGAATATGCCATAGGATTATTCCCAATACCTTCCAATTCAAACACCTGAAAACCAAGGGTGGTGAAACTCATTGCCTGGTTGCCATGTCCAGGGACCGTAACAGACCAGGTTCCCATGTGCCTGCAGAGGTAGTTTCCTACTACCATCTCTATCTCACAGATGAGGAGGTAGCAGGGCTCCAGGGCAAGAAGCAACTTTCTAAGCACACCAGGTGGTGCTCAAGCAATGCTGCTTGCCTTCCCATGGATGCTCGGGATCCTGGTTAGGGCACAGCCTGGTCTCCTCATAGCCTGCTCCTCTGCCACACAGGCTGGCTGTTCTGTCTCTTGCTGACAATGCCCAACCATTCACTCGTTCTGTATCCCAGATTCCTTGCCTAAGAAGGGAATAAGACCTAGCCTATGAAACTTATGAAGTTGATTTTCAACTGATAGAATATACTTTTTCCACAGGAAGAGAATCATGTCTACTCACAATGCACAATGAGTCAACAAGTGTGTAAAAGTATAAGCTATTTCAAAATGTAAGCCATGAGTTACAAAATATAGCCACAAAGAATTTAGTAATTTCTCTAAGCTTAACTCAGCTTAAATATATGATAAGAGACATAAAGGACACTCACCATTAGTTGGAATGACCATAGCAAAACCTGCCCCTTTATTAAATATTGGTAATGAAATTAATACTCTAACTCAGGTACCTTAGTTAATACAATTAATGCACATTTATATTAATTTGATACAAATTATGGAAATATCCCCATAAACTTCATTTGGGTACTTAAAAGGTTAAAGAGCATCATTATTATCTTAAAGTATTTATCACTTCACAAACAGACAATCCAGTCACCAAAATTAGTGAGAAAAAAATCCAAAGAAATGAGTGGTACACCACCTGAAGGGAAAACATAGAGAAAAATCATCACAGTTCCTCTCAGTGCTACTGGGGCTAAAGGACAAAGGATGTCCCAAAGAGGAAGCAGGGAGAAAGACACAAGAAAAAATATTAAATTCAGACAAATTTTATTTGACTCGGACATATATTTAGTTATTTACCAAAAAACCAACAGGATACTTAATTAATAAGACCATTTCATGAACATCAGATGTGATTTGGTTTAGGAAAGGAGGATTTAATTTTGGCTGTTTCTCTAGGGACATTGTACAAAGTTGTCTTGGGCCACACATTAAATACACAAACACTAATGAAAGTTGATTAGTAACAACAACAACAAAGATCTGTACATACTTTTCATGATATCCAACACCACAGATCAGCAAAAAAAGTCTTTACAAAATCTGCATGCAGCCGCACAAGTTGGATACCCTGCTGTAGGCAATAGAAGGTCCTAGGGGCTTTAAGCCTAAAACAGGAAGTTAGTGGGTCACCAACAAAGGTCAAACAAGTTCCAGTAACAAGTAGCAAAGCCTCTTTACAAACATAAATGAGAACCCCAATAGTAGATAATAGTAGGTAAAAAAGCATCAAAAGTTGAAACAAACTCTTAAGTATAGACCCAAGAGAAATGAAAACACACATTTACGTACAGATATAAAACTGTACACAAATCTTCAAAACAGCATTATTCATAATAGCCAAAAAGTGGAAATAATACAAATGTCTACAAATGAACTAATGAATACATAACATGTGGTCTATCCACACAATTAAATAATATTTGACAATCACATTTGATACATGCTACGCCATGAATGAATGTTGAAAACATCATGCTTAGTGAAATGTTAAGACATGAAAAAAACCACATAGTGTATGATTTCATTTATATGGAACGTCCAAATAGGCAATGGTTGTACAACTCTATGAAAATACTAAAAACCACTGAAATAGACATCTTAAATAGGTAAATTATATGGAATGTGACTATCTCAATCAAGTTTATTTTTAAAAAGCTGACATAATCAGGCCAAAGGCCAAAGATGTGATTGTTGACAGCACTTAGTAAGATAACAGCTCATTTACTTAATTTTAATACACAGGAAAATGTTATAATAAGAGTTTTCACCACGTCCAAAAATGAATTCCTTTCAAAATTTTTAAAATAAGCTTCTCACTCTTCACAACAACTCATATTGCTTTGGTCAATTTCCCCCCTACAATCTCACAGTACCAATAATTTTTCAAAAAAGAAAATTGATCTTAACTTTAATGTAAAATGTAGCACTTTTAAACATAAGGGAGAAGTTTCAATATAGCACCTATCAACACTTCCTCCCCTTAAGTATTAATCGGCTAGCTCTGTCCATTATAAAATAAAGAAGAGCACCTGAATTTTTAAGCTAGAGCTATTTACAAGTCTTGAGGTAAAGAAAATACATTCATTAATTCACCATAAAACTCACAACAACAAAAACCCCTATCTCTAAATAAATAAATAAGCAATTACAGAAAGACTACATCCTCTAAACCTAACAAAAGCTCCTAATTCACTCCATCTGTCCATCTCAAAGAATGCAGCAATCCAACTCATAGAAAGCACCTAAGGTCAATGTGGTAACCTAAGTACAATTCTGTAACTGGCTCAAATCGTCATTACAATAATGTGTGTTTCTGTTTTCCGCAGGAAGAGAATCATGTCTACTTATAATTCATAATGAGTCAACCGGTGTGTAAAATATTTTACATAATGGGAAAATTTATTGTGACCCCAAAGTTCAGTATGTTCTCATTAAGTTACCAGAAATTACAGATGTGAAGATACTTCTGTTAACTTAACCAAAATCAAGAAAAGAAACTACTTTAGATACGCACATATTTTCAGTCTGGTAGATCTAATTCTTTTTATTCTACTGTATCTTTAGTTACTCAGATAGGTAAATTCATAGTTTAAGTACTAAGTAAAGAAAATCTGCATATTGACAATATAGGTAACTTAAAATGTTCTGACACTGAGTCAATTACTGATTATATAGCTAAGCCATGTCAAAACCTGACAGAGATGGCTTCAGTTTTTGTAAACACCATATGGTGAAACATTTTTTCTTTGTGTGTGTGTGTCAAGTGGTAATGGTTAAATGGTAAATGGTCTGTCCTAAATTATGATACCAAGTAAAGTATTAATGAAGCCTTCCCATTGTGTTTCACTGTGAACAAAGGATCTCTATGGAAAAATCATATAGATTTTCACCATCATATAGTGTTGCGTCCATTTAATATTTTCCCATATCATGTTACTTTTTAAAAAAATCCCATTGAAAGGAAATATTTAAGGAATTAAACATGAAAATTTCCTATTATGACCTTTTAAAAAACCCTCTATCTTCTAAAGGCCACACTTGGAAACTGACATGTTTGTATATGCAATATAGATGCAAACATTTTAAACTACATAATCTACTAATACACACACACTTTAAGAAATCAAACATTTCTAATTCCATAAACATAATATACTTGTAGCAAGGATAATACCACCAGATAATTTTTCACAATACAGTATAAGTTGGTCCCTAGAAAAAGCTAATTATAAAACACAAGAGGGAATCTTTTTAACCCTATTAAATAAACTATTAGCAAATATTAACCACAAATCTGTGGGTAGTGCCACCTGTCTGGAAAGAAGTTTTCGTAATGCAAACTCTACACTTAACTATATAATCTCTATTCTTAACTATCTTAAAATACATTACAAAAGACCATCTTCATAAGTCTTTTTCAAAATTTTGATCTCTTTTGTAAAATCTGAAAGATTGAAAGTGTGCTTCTAATATTATCATGGCATATTAAAAATGGAATTATTAAGTCAAGTACCTTGGACAAAATAATTCTAAATTAAAATAATCTTTAATACACATTTTCATATTAGAGTGAATGTGTGCTACATAATTTATCAAAGACCAGAGAAAAACTTTAGAAACAAGAGCTCAACATCTGCTTCAGGAATACACTATTTTGCCCTGTATCCTTTATAATAACTTGAAATGTGCATGTTTAGGCATGTTTGAGTATTAGATCTTCATATTCTAATAAAAAAGGGCTGACTTTCTTGTAGTCTGTCAATGAAACATTTTCAAAATGCAAGCACCATTTCAGAAAGCAGATACAGTTTTGAAATTTAAAGACACATGCATCTTAAAACATTAAAATAGAGTGGTGCCTGTGGCTCAAAGGAGTAGGGCGCTGGCCCCATATGCCGGAGATGGCGGGTTCAAACCCAGCCCTGGCCAGAAAAAACTGCAAAAAACAGAAAACAAAAAAAAAAACCCATTAAAATAAAAGTATACTGATTGTATTTAAAAACTTAGAAAAAAATGTACATTAAATCTAATTAATGTTTAAAGGTCTGGGCACAGTCAAGAGAGCAGAATGTGTAGTGTGACTATGACACGGTGGTGCCAGGCCAGGCCCTAAAACTCAAGTCGTTGCACGAATCCTCCAGTCTCAGTTCTCCATCAGCGGAAGGGAGCACAGAGCTTTGGAAATGGGACAATACCTCTGGTCTTGAGCAAGATCTGGTAGTTGCTCTCTACTCTTTGAACTAGGAGAGGGGATCCAGGCCAATCTAGAACAGAGTAGCTGTTCTCACTCAGAGTATAGAGTGAGAAGCTACTTCTATACTCTGAGTGAGGAGAACACACTGGACCCTGCATCACAGTGCAGTGCCCTTCTGCCAGACCCTTGTACAGCTCATCTGAATCAGTCAGCACCTGTAGAGCACAATTCTCTAAAGAAATTAAGGACTGACAAGGAAAACACTAGTACCTGCCAGAAGTGCCCTCCCAGTGTGGGGTCCTCACTCTACATACGCTGACACCAGCCTCCTACACTGAAGGGCAGGCATGATGTTCTCTTCCTTTGTATTTCCAGCACACTGCATAATGCCTGACAAACAAATGTTCACCAAGACAGGTCCACAATCCCTTATCCACGATTGGATACCTGTATATCTCTGAAAACTGACGTTCATAACTCACTTGGCGGCATGCCCTGATGGGAGGCCATTCATAGCCTCCATTTATCCCTCTTAGTGTGAATATTCATATACATTGCTGAAACAATTTTAATGTGTTTTATTACACAGGATATCCACAATATATGGTACGTTCTAATTCTGTTCTAACATCTTGAAAATTCTACATTCCAAAACATCTCTGGCCCCATACAGTATAAAGAACTGTGGTCCTATGGTTGTTAAATAACACAGGTACTGGCCAGAGATGATGACATATGAGCAATGTGAATGGACAGCAGCAAGAAGCACCCTTTAATGGCCAGGAAACAACAACATTTTGGATCAAAAGTCTGAATTAGTTTGTTTTACAAACGTTCTAAGCATGTGTATGCCACATACCTCACCAGCTGCTGAGTATGCCAGAGCGAAAACAAGACTGCAGTACCTGCCTACATAAATAGGAAGACCATGAAGTGCTAAGCAGGGCACCATCTCACTGGGAAACATAAGCTGTGGTCAGTGAGCCATGGCAGAGAAGGCATGGACGAGGACACTTGAAAGAAGTTCAGGGAAGGCCTCCACAAGCACCTTTAGGAACAAAAACAGCTGCAAGCACAGCAGGTATGCTAGGACAGGGGCACATCTGCTCTTGGAATTCCAGACCTGCAGCTAGAGACAGCAGCAAGGTAGGGAACAGCCTAGGGCAGTGGTTCTCAACCTGTGGGTTGCGATCCACAGGAACTGTATTAAAGGGTCATGGCAGCTTGGCACCTGTGGCTCAACGGGCTAGGGCGCCAGCCACGTACACCTGAGCTGGCAGGTTCGAATACAGCCCGGGCCCCCCAAACAACGACGGCTGCAACCAAGAAATGGCCGGGCGTTGTGGCCGGCGCCTATGGTCCCAGCGGCTTGGTGGGCGGAGGCAGGAGACTCGCTTGAGCCCAGGAATTGGAGGTTGCTGTGAGCTATGATGCCACAGCACTCTATCCAGGGTGACAGCTTAAGGCTCTGTCTCAAAGGAGAAAAAAAAAAAAAAAAGGGTCATGGCATTAGGAAGGTTGAGAACCACTGGCCTAGGGGAATGGAGAAGGATGTAGGTCCAGGAGGCAGGAAAAGAGTTAAAATTTTTTTAATTTTTTTTAAATGTTTAATTGACAAATAATTATATGGATCTGTAAGGTACAATATGATGTTTTGATATATGTACATTGTGGAATGACTAAATCAAACTGATTAACATATCTATCACCTCACCCACTTATCTTTTGTGTATGTGTGTGTGATGAAAACATTTAAAATACACTCTTAGAAATTTCAAAGTACACATTAGTAACTATGGCCAAGGGTGAATCAGGAGACATTATGCTAAGTGAAATAAGCCAGACAGAGAAAGAAAATACTGCATAATCTCACTTACATGTGGAATCTAAAAAAGTAAAATTCAGGGGCTGGAAGGGAAAGGGAAGGGGAAATATCAGTTAAAAGATACAAAGTTTCAGTTAGAGAGTTAGGATTTGATTAAGCATGATGGGCGGAAACAACTAGCCACCTGTCCTCATCATGCATATAAACTACCAATTATAAATCAAGCTCTCTCCAGGCCTCAACTATATGATGGGTCAACAAGGACAAACCCTCTGATTTCTCAAATGCTTCCATTCCATGAAAAACTTCTGCAGGTGAATTAAACTCTTCACACTGCTTTCTTCTATTAAGGCTGATGAACTGTAATGGTGGCAGGAGGGAGGGGGTTGCTTAATCATACTAAAATCTATAGAAAGAAAAAAGCAGGCAATGTGATAAATGGGAAAGAAAGAAAACACCTTTTTATCACTGCTGATTGTTTTTAGGTTGTTTGTTTTGAGACAGAGTCTCACTTTGTCACCCTTGGTGGAGTGCTGTGGCATCTTAGCTCACAGCAACCTCAAACTCTTGGGCTCGAGTAATCCTCTTGCCTCAGCCTCCCAAGTAGCTGGAACTATAGGCGCCCACCACAAAGTCTGGCTCTTTTTTTAGGGTTGGGGTCTCTCTCTTGTTCAGGCTGGTCTCGAACTCTTGAGCTCAGGCAATCCATCTACCTGGGCCACCTAAAGTGCTAGGATTACAGGCAGGAGCCACGGAACCCAACAAGTGCTGACTGTTAAATACTGTAAAAGGCTGGCACTACATTCAGCTCACCAAACCACCTTGCCAGAATTAGAATATGTATCTGTGCATCTGTTAAGTGTTTTGAGAACACAGGAAAAGGGTCACTAAAATGTCCCTGGAGGGTAAGGCACAATGTAGGTCCACTGCCTCCACATACTCACCTCCAAAAAGGGTGAAAATCTCAAGCACTCCTGCTCTACCTCCAGATACCCTGCAGCTTCCCACTCCAACCTCCCCAGTACATTATGAAGTGGCTTGCTAAATAACTATTAAGATGCACAAATGAAGGGATATTTGGAGCAGTTGCAAAATTTCTATTAAGAATAACAGAATGGGTAAAATAATCTCAAAGGCTTTAAGGTTAAATACTCACTTGGGTGAGATTTAACAACATAACAATAGACTACAATAATGAAGTAGCTTCTCAAACTTTTCCACCAAAATACCCCCAAAAGCACAGGAGAGAGAACCCTAAGGGTAAGCACTTTGAAGCAACTCAATTTATGTGAAGTCTACGTTTTGCAGTAAAAATTCATGCACATTTTACACCTTTGGAGGGCCAGACACAATTACAAGAGGGTCTACACCTAACAAATACAATCAGTGTAACCTGGTTTCTTGTACCCGCAATGAATCCCCAACAATTAAAAAAAAAAAATTAAAAATAAATAAATAAAGAGTACCATATCTGAAAAAAAATTCATGCATAGTTTACATTTAACACCATAATATATCCTATAATACCCATTCCTTCCAAGTCATTCTTACTTCAGCTTTTGAAAATGGAGGTGATCTGAATTTTCTCCTCCTCCTACTGCTGAAGGGAAGGCCTACCTGTTCATTCTGCTGCTCTCCAGCTCCTAAGGTGAGGTCTGCCCTCTATTCTGGCAGTGGAGCCCAGTTCCTCCTCTCTCGGCCTCCCTCCTGGACCCCTCCATTCCAAAGCACAAAGCAAAGTGGTAGTATGTCTCCAGTTCCTCCACTCCCATCATTCTGTCTACTTTAGAGCAAACTTGTTCAGGGAATTAACACACACATCCCATTCTCCCTGAAAAATTTCACCTGCCATGCCTATTAACAATGTTCTTGCTGTAGTCCCCAAAGACCTCCATGTTGCCAAACCCAACAGTCATCACTCACTCATCCTGCTTTATGTCCAAGTAGCTCTTCATAACTCCCAAATGTTCTCTAATCCCTTCCCCACCATAATTTCAGACTGGCATATCCAACAACCAACTCTGTATCTCCTCCACCTGAGCATCCAAAAGGCATCCCAAACTTACAAGGGTCAACCAACACGTAAGTCTTGATGCCCTTCCTCTCTCATCTACCACTAGAAATCCCTGCTCAGTAACTGGCATCATCTAATCCACTAATTTTCAACCAGTGTGCTATGGCATATTGGTGTACTGTTAGAGGATCTTAGGTGTGCTGCAAAAAATTTTAAAGATCATTAAGTTAGGCTGGGCACGGTGGCTCACGTCTGTAATCCTAGCATTCTAGGAGGCTGAAGCAGGCAGATTGTTCAAGATCAGCCTGAGTAAGAGCAAGACCCCCGTCTCTATGAAAACACCTGGGGCATGTGGCACACGTCTATAGTCCCAGCTACTTGGGAGGCTAAGGCAAGAGGATTGACTGACATCAGAAGTTTGAGGTTGGTGTGAGCTATGATGCCATGGCACTCTACCAAGGGTGACAAAAAGAAGAAGAAAAAAGAAAAAAAGAAAAAAAAAAGACCAATACATTACTTTTGAAAGAAGTTCAAAGCATAATAAGTTTATTCTTTTTACTTTTTTTTTTGAGACAGAGCCTCAAGCTGTCACCCTGGATAGAGTGCCGTAGCATCACAGCTCACAGCAACCTCCAATTCCTGGGCTCAAGCGAGTCTCTTGCCTCTGCCTCCCAAGTAGCTGGGACTACAGGCCCCTGC
>CAUYRH010027978.1:0-24907 GCA_963574655.1 Perodicticus potto
TTTTAATTGATTTCCTGAATGATTCTTTTATTTTCAATTGCATTGATCTCTGATTTAATTTTGGATATTTCTTTTCTTCTGCTGGGTTTAGGCTTAGATTGTTCTTCTTTTTCCAATTCTATAAGATGGCTTGTGAATTTATTGATTAACTCTCAATCTGTTTTTAGAATATAGGCATCTAAAGTGATAAATTTTCCTCTCAGAACTGCTTTTGTAGGATCTCACAGGTTTTGCTAGCTTGTGTCTTCATCGTTGTTATGCTCAAGGAAGTTAATGATTTCCTGTTTTATTTTTTCCTGCACCCAACTGTCATTCAACAGAAGGTTGTTTAATTTCTATACCTTTGTGTGGGGTTGAACGTTTTTGTTGGAGTTGAGTTCCACCTTTAGTGCCTTGTGATCTGAGAAAATACAAGGTAAAATTTCAATTCTGTTGATTCTGTTGAGGTTTGTTTGTGTCCTAGGATATGATCAATTTTGGAGAATGTTCCATGGGCTTATGAGAAGAATGTATATTCTTTATCTGTGGAATGGAGTGTTCTATATGCGTCTATCAAGCACAGTTGTTCCAGGGTCTCATTTAAGTCCCTTGTATCCTTGTTTAATTTCTGTTTAGAGGATCTGTCCATCTCTATAAGAGGAGTGTTAAAATCCCCTGTTATTATGGTATTATAGGATATCATACTGCTCAGACTGAGTAAGGTCTGTTTCAAGAATCTAGGAGCATTTAAGTTGGGTGCATAAATATTTAGAATTGAAATGTCTTCTTGTATTTTTCCCTTGACCAATATAAAGTGCTCATCTTTTTCTTTTTTGACTATAGTAGCTTTAAATCTACATGTTTATGAAACTAAGATTGTAACTCCTCTTTTCTTCTGAATTCCATTTGCCTGAAAAATTGTTTTCCAAACCTTAACTTGGAGTTTTAATAGTCTTTTGAAACTAGGTGTATTTCCTCCAGACAGCATATGGACGGCTTGTGTTTTTTAATCCAGTCAGCCAATCTATGCCTCTTCAGTGGAGAATTCAAGCCATTAACATTTATTGAGATAATTGATAAGTGTGGTAGTGTTCTATTCATCTTATTTTGTGAGAGTGCATTACTTAGTTTTATCTTTTGCATCAGCATGGAAGTTAGGTTCTGTCCTTTAATTTCTGAGTTCTTACTTTGCTGTTGATCCATTTTGATGGTCAGTGTGTAGAACAGGTTGAATTATTTCCTATAGAGCTGGTCTTGTTGTGGCAAATTTCCTCAGTGTTTGTATGTCAGTAAATGATTTGATTTCTCCATCAATTTTGAAGCTTAGCACTGCAGGATATAGAATTATGGGCTGGAGATTTAAGTAGATTAAAGGTAGATGACCATTGTCTTCTTGCTTGGAAAGTTTCATTAGAGAAGTCTGCAGGCACCGTAATGGATTTGCCCCTGTAGGTCAACTGGCTCTTACTCTTGGCAGCTTGAAGAATCTTTTCTTTTGTCTTGACTTTGGACAGGTTCATCACAATATGCCTTGGGGAAGCTTGGTTAGAGTTGAGGTGACCTGGGGCCTAATATCCCTCTGAAAGGAGTGTGTCACAATCTTTAGTGATATTTGGGAAATTTTCATTTATAGTATTCTCTAGTATGGCTTCCATTCCCCTGGGGCATTCTTCTTCCCCTTCTGAGATACCTATAACTTGTATGTTTGAATGCTTCATAAAGTCCCATAATTCTGTCAGTGAACATTCTGCTTTCTCTCTCTTCTTTTCTGCCTCTTTAACTATCTGAGTTATCTCAAGATCTTTGTCCTCTACCTCTGAAATTCTTCCTCTGCATGGTCTAATCTGTTGTTGATACTTTCTATTGCATCTTTAAGTTCCCTAATTGACTGCTTCAGTTTCTTCAGCTCTGCTATATCCTTTCTATATTCTTCATATCATTCATCTCTTATTTGATTCTGTTTTTGGATTTCCTTTTGGTTATTTTCCAAACTTTATCAGCAGTTTCCTTCACTTTTTCCATCATTTCCTTCATAGTTTTCATCGTCTGTGTTCTAAATTCCCTTTCTGTCATTTCTAACATTTCCTTATAGGTGGAATCCTCTGCAGTACCTACCTCATAGTCCCTTGGGAGAGTTCCTCTGGGCTGGTTTTTCATGATGCCAGGAGTTTTCTGCTGATTCTTCCTCATAAGTGATTTCTTTTATCTGTTTCCTTGCCCTAATTTTCCTTTCACTTCCTCCTGCTTTTTAAATTGCCGTGCCTCTGGACTAGGGTTTTGATGAGTCCTTTTTGTACAGGACCAGAAGGATGAGAAGATTGAAGAGCAAGAAGGGACAAAAGAAAAGAAAAGAAAAAGGGGAAAGGAGATGGGGTGATGTAGGGTTAGAAGACCACCCTACCTAAACCCCACAAAGGCAAGCCTTTAATGGGTTAAAATGACTTTTGCTAATACAGAAGCAAGAAAGCTGGGCTCCCCCTGAAGCATACACAGAGGGAGTTTGTTCAGAGGTAAAAGTCCATAAAAACAGTAAAGTATGCTTCCGTTAAGCCCAGGTGCTTAGGGGCCGACAACCCCACCCCTGGTGATACAGATCAGAGGATGACATATGTCTGTACATAATGTTTTGGGGCCTAAGGATTTCTGATCTGTAGAAAAACAAAGTCATAAATCCATTTTGGGTTAACTAAGTGTGAGCTTGAGGGGTTTTAGTCACCAGACTCCCCTGCAGCTCTTTATAATCCTTATTTAGAGCCTTTGTTCAAAAGATGGCGCATGTCTAAGAAGAATGTAAAAACAGAAAGTATTGTGTTGATTTGTAGAGTGAATGCTTTTCCACAAGTTAATTATAGTTAGAAGAAGTTAGGTAATGGTAAAAGGCTATAGATTATAGATTAAGTGTGTACATGACCAGAATAAAGACAATTTGCTACACGCCACCTGGAGAGTGTGTAGTCTGTTTCTTGCATTTCCCCTAATAATTATAGGTACGAGTTCTGCACCTGGGGCAAAGCTATTGTCCCTCGCATCTCCATTCACACAACAGGGTGAGTAGAACAAATATTGACAAAAAGAAGAGAGGCACAGAAATAGGGAGACAGGAGCAATATAGGTATACAGTAGGGTACTTTGACCCAAACTTAAGAACCCCCAACCTCTGGGGGTGCCGGATTGGTTGGTTTCCTTGAGGTCAGCAGCTTTTTGCCAGCCTGTCTGGACACAGTATCCCTCTTCCACAAAAATCAAACCAAAACAAGCAAACCAAAAACTTTAAGGGATAAAATTGGGGGGATACCAAGTAGTAGGTGTAGAAACACTAGCAAAAATGAAGGTCTAAGTGTTGAAAAAAGCAACAATGGAAAATTATATTTAAACTAGAAAAATGAAGAAAGAAAAGAAAGAAAAAAAAGAAAAGAAAAATCTATAGGGAAAATGTTGAAATTAAAAACAAAAACAAAAACAAAACAAAGCAGTATATATATCTTGCTGAATATTTTCTGGGCAACATGTGCTCTTCTGGGGTGTGATATATTAATCACATGCTGATATGGCTGTACAAGATGGATACTGGAGGCCTCTAATGATTTCTCAAACCCCACAGGGTGGAGAGCCTAAATCTCTCCTCAGCATGCTTAAAAGGTACTGTAAATTGCTAACCTGAGCTAAGCAGTAGCTTTCCCAAGAAAGCACTTGTCACTGGGATCACTCCTTAAGTGGCTATGCACTTACCCAGAGTTCCAAAACCAGTCTCACTCTATGCCCCTGAGCACTAAGGTTACAAGGCATCTCAGTCCCCGCATCAGGCTGCTCAGTCACTAGATTACTGGCTCCTGCCTGATGCTTGTTCTGCAACCCTGAGTTTGGAGCTTTCTGGGGGCAGTTCTCCCACAATGGCTCCACATGGCCCACAACCAAACACTGTTAGCTCCGTCTGGCACAGCAGCTCAGTGTGGGGCCCTAGACAACACTTAAAGTCCTCCACATTCTTGCCCAAGTTCTCCCCAGGTAGTTCAACTGAGTGTCAAGTCCAAAAAAACCCAAACAGCTCACAGGTAAGGCCTTTCCAGTTTGCAATATCACTGCTGCTATACTTACAGCTGCCAGCAGGATTAGACTGAAAGAACCCATGCAACCACTTGCCAGTTCTCCACTATTTTTGCCTTCCTCATGGGGTCCAGAAGTCTCACACTGACTCCCTGTGTCCCCAGAGGGATGTTTCTGTGCAGATCCCACCAGCCAGAGATGCCTGGATTCTCCTTTCCCCAGACTCACCATGCCCAGTTGCAAGGAAGCTGTTACTCGGCCACCATCTTGCTCCAGAAGTCCCCCCAATGTACATTTTTGTAGACCTTGTTTGTAGATCAGTTTGCAGTCTTTAGGTGATTTTTACTTCTGGGTTCTGAGTTCTGTCTCATTGGTCTCTATGTCTAGTTTTATAACAGTACCATGTTGTTTTGGTTACTACAGACTTGTAGTATAATTTGAGGTCACATAATGTGATACTAGCTTTATTCTTTTTGCTTAAAATTGCTTTGGTTATTCTGGCTTTTTGTTGTTGTTGTTCCATGAGAATTTTCAGATTATTTCTTCTAATTCTGTGAAAAATTACATTGGTATTTTGTTAGAAATTGCATTGAACCTATACATTCCTTTGAGTAGAATGTTCATTTTAATATTTTTTCTGGTCCAAAGCAGGGGAGGTTTTTCATTTATGTCAGCTACAACTTCTTTCATTAGTGTTTGTAGTATTCCTTGTGAAATCTGTTTACTTCCTAGGCTTAATATATCCCTAGATATTTTCTCTTTTAGCTATTATAAATGGGATTGCCTTCTTGATTTAGTTCTCCACTTCATCATTATTGGTGTATAGGGATACCACTAATTAGTGTATGTTGCTTTTATGTCTTGAAACTTTACTCATTATGTTTAGCAAATCTAAGAGGTTTTTTTTGAAGATTCTTTAAAAGTTATGTAGGTGTAAGAAGATATCATTAGCAAAAAAAAAGATAATTTGACTTTCTCTTTTACAATTTGAATGCCCTTTATTTCTTTCTCTTTCCTGTTTGGTCTGCTAGTACTTTTCTATGTTGAAAGAGAGTGGTGAAAGTAAGCATTGTTGTCTTGTTCCACTTCTTAGGAAGATTGTTTTCAACTTTTTCCCATTTGGTATGATGTTGCACGTGAGTTATATGACCTTTATTATTTTGAGGTATGTTCCTTCCATGCCAAGTTTGTTGAGGATTTTTCATGAAAAGATGCTGAATTTTATCAATTGTTCTGCATCTGTTGAGACAATCAGATGATGTTGGTTCTTAATTCTGTTTATGTAATGAATTTATTAATTCATGTATGTTGAGCCAGACTTGCATCCCTTGAATAAAACACAATTGATTGTGGTGTATTCTTTTTGATGTAATGTTGTATTCTGTTTCCTAGTATGTTGTTGAGAATTTTTACATCTATGTCCACTAGGTAGATATATTGATCTATAGCTTGTTGTTCTGTGCCTTTTTTCGCTTTGGTATCAGAGTTATACTTGCTTCAAAGAATGAGTTAGGGAGGATTTCTTTTTCCTTTTTTTTTTTTTTTTGCAACAGTTTCAAGAGAACTGTACCAGTTCTTCCTTGTCCATTAGGTAGAATTCAGATGTGAATCCATTTAGTCCTGGGCTTTATTTTTGTTTAGAGCTTTTTTATTGTTGATTCACTCTTATTCACTATTAGTCTGTTCAGAAATTCTATTCCTTCATGGTTCATTGCTGGGAAATTGTATGCTTCCAGGAACTTACCCATTTCCTCCAGATTTTCTCATCAGTCACTATATAGTTGATCATAGTAGTCTCAGATGGTCTTTTGTACTTTTGTCATATGTTGTAATGTCTCCTTTTCCACTTTTAATTGTATTAATTTGGATCTCCTCCCTTGTATTCTTGGTAATTATAGCTAGCAATTTATAAATGTTGCTTCTTTTTTAAAAGAACCAAACTTTCATTTAATTGATTCTTTGTTTTTTGTGGAGGGACTCAATTTCATTTAGCTCTGCTCTGATCTTTGTTATATCTTTCCTTCTTCTAGCTTTGGTTTTGGTTTATTCTTGTTTTTCTAGTTCCTTGGGAGGTAATATTATGTTGTTAATTATTGATTTTCTATTTTTTTATTCATGCATTTAACCCTGTGAATTTTCCTCTGGGCACTGCCTTTTCTATATCCCATTGTGACTTCAGTTTTGTTCATTTCAAAAAGTTTGTTAAATATCTATCTTAATTTTGTCATTGGCCTGAAGATCATCCAAGAGTGTGTTTTGTAAATTCTATATATTGTTATAGTTTTGAAAATTTCTCTTAGCATTTATTTCTAGTTTGATTTCACTGGTCTAAAAGGATATTTAGTATAATTTCTATTTATTTAATTTACTGAGATGAGTTTTGTGGCCTAACATGGTTTCTCTTGAAGAATGTTCTATATAGTAGTGAAAAGCATATATATTATGCAGTTATATAGAATTTTATTTATTATTAAATGTCTATTAGGTCTATTTAGTCTAAAGTCCAATTAGGTCAATGTTTCTTTCTTTCTTTCTTTTTTTTTTTAGGTCAATGTTTCTTTGTTGAGTTTCTGTCTTAAACATCAGTCTAGTGCTGTGAGTGAGATATTGAAGTCACTTAGTATGTTGTATTGCTGGCTATCTCTTTTTTTAGTTCTAGTAATGTCATAAATCCTAAGGACAATAAATAATTAAAGGAAGCCTATAATAAGAATGCTGTTGCTTTGTCAATCAGATTGGCATAGCAGTGGCAGTTGCATAATCATTTTAGTCAGCAAATAAAATAATGTAGACTGCCTTTAAAAAATGATAGAGAGGTACCTACAAGAAATTGTTAGCTTTAGAAGTGATAAGACACAAACTAAGAGTGAATCAAGAAATGGAGGAGGAAAGGAAGTTTCTTAGGGGTTGAGTTGAAAAAGAAAATGAGAAAGCATAAGAAGACATTCTGATCCAGCAAATATATTGCTTCTATAAGTGGTAGAGAAAAAAATGGACCTAATGTTAGAAGTTTAAAAAAAATGCTGGACTGACTTGAACTGACACAAGTGGGGGGAAAGTCATAGTTTACTACTCAGGAAAAGAGGTTACAACATTTAGAGACATCCTGGAAAATACAAAAAGTAAGTGAAGGAAAGAAAAAAACTCTAGGAATATGTATATATTTAAGGATAGATCTCTCTGGGTCTCTGGAGGCTATAGCTCTGAAATAAAACAGAAGCTCAGGTTTAGGAATCAGTTGATTGTAATTTTACAACTCTCATGAATGCACTAAGAAAAAGAGACCACCCCTGGAACTCTAGACACACAGATGTAAGGCATTCCAGTAAAGTAAGTAGCCATGATAGCCACTTTGGCAAAGAGCTAAAGCGTCCTTGGAAATCTGTGGCAGATGCAGTTAAATACAAAGAAAATATCAGGTAATAAGAACTGTGGGAAATGGGCCCTGAACTTTGTTTAAAAGTGTTTTTGTGGATTATACTGCATCATACATGCTGTGGTTTTAATTTATGTGTCCCTCCAAAATTCATATACTGGAACTTAACTCCCTGTGTGATAGTATTAAGAGACAGGGCCTTTAAAAAAATAATTAAATCATGAGGGTTCTGGCTGACATTAACAACCTTATGAAAGAGCGGAAGGTAATTAATTAGGTTTTTTTGCCCTTCTACCTTTCTATAAGGTGAGGACACAGCATTCATCCCCTCCAGAGAATATGGTATTCAATGCACCATCTTGGAAACAGAGACTAGGCCCTAAGCAGACACTGAACTTGCCAGTGCCTAGATCTTGGAATTCCCAGCCTCCAGAACTGTGAGAAATAGATTTCTGTTCTTTTTTTTTGTTTGTTTGACAGAGTCTCAAGCTGTCACCCTCTCTAGTGCTATGCCATCACAACTCACAGCAACCTCCAACTATTGGGTTTAAGCAATTCTCTTACCTCAGCCTCCCAACTAGCTGGGACTACAGGTGCCTGCCACAATGCCTGGATATTTTGTTGTTGTTGTTGTTGTTGTTGTTGTTGTCATTGTTGTCTTTAGCTGGCCAGACCTGGGTTCAAACCTGCCACCCTAGGTGTATGTGGCCAGCGCCCTACCCACTGAGCTATGGATACCACCAGATTTCTGTTCTTTATAAATTACATAGTCTCAGGTATTTTCTTATAACAACACAAATAAACTAAGACACTGCTCAAAAGAATGTAGATATTATATCCCCAGACAGAGCAGACTCTCAATGCTGCCTTGAGTTGCTTGGAATATAAGGGACAAAGAGGAAGTGGAAACACAAATGTGGAGGTTTTATGATAGGCCTAATATTTAGGGGAAATTGTATATTGAAAATTTCTAAATTGTCTGAGAAAAAAGAAGTGTTGCATATACCATTCACCACAAAAAGTAAATTGTTTATATAGGTAAATGTTTTCCTCACATTGTGTGAGAATAATAGTACCACCCTTAACTTCTTAAAGATATTCTTAATTCTCAGGGAGATTTTATGGTAGGCCTAATATTTAGGGAAAATTGTATATTGAAAATTTCTGAATTGTCTGAGAAAAAAGAAGTGTTGCATATACAATTCACCACAAAAAGTAAATTGTTTATATAGGTAAATTTTTTCCTCACATTGTGTAAGAATAATAGTACCACCCTTAACTTCTTAAAGATATTCTTAATTCTCAGACCCTAGACACCAAACAGTGGGCACAAATTGACAAAACAATTCTGACAACTTGACACCTGAAACCATCAATCCTTACTTTATCCCTCTTATTTTTCCATTCTTTGCTCTCCTCAGATAACAAATTCTCCTTAAGGACTATAGTCAGTGATGGCTATATGGGTTTGAACTTCTCTTTGGCTGAAGAAATGCTATTATACTATATGGTGCCCACATTTTTTTTTATAATTTTATTAAATCATAATTGTATACATTAGTGCAATCATGGAGCACAATGTGCTGACTTCATATACAATCTGAAATATTTTGGTCGAACTGTTAAACATAGCCTTCATGGCATTTTCTCAATCACTATATGAAGACATTGATATTCTAAATTTATTAAGTTTCACCAGTACCCTTCTAAGATGCACCCGTAGGTATGATCCCACCAATTTCCCTCCCTCCACCCATCCTCCGCCGTCCCCTCCCCTCCCTTGCCCTTTTCCCTGTATTCTTGTGCTATAATTGGGTTTTAGCCTTCATATGAAAGCTATAAATTAGCTTCATATTAGGGCTGAGTACATTGGATACTTATTCTTCCATTCTTGAGATACTTTGCTAAGAAGAATACGTTCCAGCTCCATCTATGTAAACACAAAAGTTGCCCACATTTTATTCTGAGGACTTATTTGTGTCTTCTAAATTTTGTGACTGTAGAGTTGGTGATTTTGTTGTATATTTATCATTCAAATAAAATAGCACACTGAAGGAGTCTGAGAAGATGAACATCTGTGCATGAGAAGTAAGCACTGGTATGTCTTCAAAAGCTCTCTAACTAGCTTTCCTCTCATGAACAGAGCCTTCCCCACCCCCAAAGACTCTAAGGTGTCCTGTTGCCAGGACTCTTGAGATTGAGTCATAGTTACAGATTGAAAGTTACACATGAGAAGGATTTCGCCATTGTTTCAACTTCACAGAAATTCCAGAGAAGTACAATCAATTTGATCTCAAACTCCTTAAAGGGCAGAGATTGTCTGACCCGTAGTTGTAATCCCAGCACTCAGGATAGTACTGCCCTAAAATTGATATTCAATAAATATTGCAAATGGCTTGTTTCAATTAATCCATTCACTATTTTATTAGGGCAGCCATTTTTCCAGATCCAGATCAGGCAGAGGGTCCAACTCAGACCTCAATTACCACCTATTTCTTTCTTTTTTCTTTTTCTTTCTTTCTTTCTTTCTTTCTTTTTTTTTTTTTTTCTTTACTCCCATTTGTTTCAGGAATTTTCTGGCTCTCTCCCTTCAGAATTTAAACAGTGGCTTAGGCTGTGACATTGGCATGCGGATACAGAGTATCAGTCCTAACAATGAAAATGCCATTTGGAAAGGGGCTTCAATTGGAGGATTTCCTGGTTATTTCTCTGTGCAGGTACGATGTGCCTTCATTTGCTTATTCAGTGAAGACCTCAGAATCAGGAAAAGGAAAAGGCCCTGGGAGTACAAAATAAAATCCAAATCACTGTCTTACTAACAGTTGTGTTTGCACATTCTTGCGCCTGTGTGTTTGGGTGAGGGAGAGTTGTTGGGTTTTTTATATTTAATACGGTTTATGATCAGGGATTCCATTTATTCCCATCATTTCCCAGTGTCTCTTTCTAACTCTAAAGGTGGGTTCAGGCAACAGTGATGAGGAAGCTGCCAGCTGAAGTACTGAAGTATCGATATGAGTTTGCCAGGAAAACTCTAGGGTTTATTAATGAGAATTCACTATTTGCCACCTGGAGCCATAAGAGGTCTCAAATCCCTCAGGGGACTGCAGAATGCACTGTATATGTGTGCCCACCCCTGCCTTAAGGTAGGTCACAGAACCAGATCCAACTGAGTTTAGCAAGGAAAAGTGGCGTCTCTTTTAATGCAAGGCCTGAGCTACCTCAATCCTAGGATATATCCTAGAACTAACTCCTAAGCCCCTTTACAGTTTAAGGGGATCTGAGTGCCGAAAAAGCAAGAATAATTTAGGAAGCAGAAAAAAATCTGCTTAGGAAAGAGCACTTCCCGTCCCCTTCTCTGATTGACTAGAGTTATTTTGATACCTATCGGTGATTGGTTCGGGCAAAGACACCAGGTGGGCGGAGACTGAGCCTGGTCCCCTGCCCGCCGCCCATTGGCTCCGGCCCTGAGGGCGGGGCCTGGAGCCCGGATGGAGTAGCGGAAGAGCTAGTGGCTGCCTCCGCCTCAGCTTCTTGGTTTGGGAAACGGGACCGGCTGGTGAGTACCGCGCTGGCGGGTCCAGCCACTTCTTACACTGGGAACACTGGGCCACTGGACGCTGTGGAACCAGACGTCTCTATTTTCGGTTTCTGCTGGGAAACTGCAGTCACGGCCGAGGAGGGAGGTGGGTCGACCGCCCGGCCTCTTCTGAAATCTGGTCCTGTGAGTTCACCTTACTCTGCACCCACGCGCCCACTGCCCAGCGCCCTCCGGCCGGTCCGGGGAGTTACCATCCCTGTTGCTCTCGGAGATGACTGCGTCCTCCACCACACCTCCTTCCCACTTGGCTCCTTCCTCAGGAGTCTTTCCCAGGCCCCGCTGCTTCCCCGCAGATTTCCTTCCCTGACCGGCTCTCTCCCACCGCCCCTTCCCGCCAAAGGCATGAACAGAGCTACCAAACGTTTATTTAAGTAAGGTTTCTCAAAGTTTATTATACTTTATGTATAATAAAATTAAAACAGGTCATATTTTGAAGAGCAGTAGTCACTCATCTCCAAATTCTCTGCCGAGGACACTACTTATAACTTTAACATGTGTTAAATATTTCTGTGACCCTAAATCAGGATAATATGCTTTTACTGCACTTCCTGATATGTCCTTTTGGTATTTCTTTGCCTTGCTTATCTTATTGCCACAATCTCCTCAATTTTCGATTGCTATCAGTATTAATATTTTAGTTCTTCTGTCAATTTGTATCATCTAATAATAGTATCAAACTTTAATTATTGTTCTGTCAACTTTAAGCTTTAGATGAGGATGTTAGCATTTCCTCTACTTTTAATCTACTATCAGCTGGACCTGAACATGTACATTTAATTCTCTCATATTCAAAAAATATTTGATGCACTCTTCCTGGTGCTGGGATAATAGAAGTGAACAAAACAGACAATGTCCCTATCCACAAGAAACTTTTATTTTGGGAAGTAAGTCAATAAACAAATACATGTCAAATGATGTCAAGAGCAGGGTCAGGGAGAAGTAATTTACAACTGAGAAAATAGCAGAACGGTCATGAGGTTTGCAGGAAAGTGTGTAAGTTTATCCCTTTGCTTGGCTGGGCACAGATGCTGTTGGAAGAATGGAGAGAGCTTCCTGTTCGTAAACCAGGATAAGATCTTGAGTAGGTTAGTGATTTAACAAAACTGAAATTTTGGATACTGGATCCCAAAGTTTGGTAGTGATAATGGGAGGAAGAAAAGTGGGGCAGGGAGCCCAGTGACAAGATATACCCTGCCATTGGCCTGTAACAAAGTCCTAGAAGATGTACTGCCCTGCTTCCTATAGGAAGCCCTACTGGACTACTTTAAACCACAGTGATTTCTCTCTCTCCTGACTTTCTATTGTATCTTTAAAGAGATTAAGTAATTTGCCCAAGGTGGAATAGTAGAACCCCTAGCCAAGCACCTGTAAAATGAGAATAATAATGGTTTCTACCTAGGTTTGTGAAATAAATCAAGTTTATCTATGAAAAGTACTCAGAATAGCACTGGCAGGTAGTATAAGTGCTCAAGGAATGCTTGCTATTATTACTGTGTTGTGTGCTCTTGGTTACCTAACAAATTATAAAAGCATTTTGGGTTTAGGAACTATTATCTATGCCTAGCTGATTTATTCATTCAACAAATATTTTTTTTTAGCAATATCTTGATAGTAGGCCCTGTTTAGATGCTGAGGATACAACAGTAACTAAGACCAACATGGCTCTTCCTTTCACAGACTCTTAAGTGGTAACACAGACTTGCAAAATGAATAACTAGATACTGCCAACTGAGCCAGGAGTTTGCCACTCACTATTCAAGTTCCATACCAATAATGTACCCTTGCTAAAATCTCAGTTTTCTTATTGGAGTAGTAACCATCAATATGGGTTTGATTGTCATCAAATGATATTGGTTTTATCTTCCAAAGGGGCTTTCTTTCATCTCTTCTCTTCTTCTAACATTCCAGTAAAAGCTGAAGAGAGCCTTGGCATCTTGGTAAATAATAAATATGTTAGTGCTGGAGAAGTGGACAGGGGTTACAGCACCTGGGGAAAGAACTGCTGTTTCTATATCGTTACATTTTAGTGTGCAACACAAGAAAACAAATTAAGCATCTGATTGCAAGGGGCTTCTGGCATGTTACCTTTCTATGCCTTGAAGTATATATTTAGATCTTGAAGCACCACATTTTATGTGACCATACCCAAGTACAGGAGAAATAATGCTGATTTGTGGAGCATGACTGGAGTGGGAATGGTCCAGAGGAGAATCCTAGTCAAATAAGTAAAAGCAGGATTCCCAACATCCATTTGTTTATGCATCTCCATGTGTCCCTTCTGTGGTGTGAGTAATGTGGCCAAGTCAGAACTTCGGTGGGAATACCAATGCTTATTAAACAAAGTTGAAAAAAGTCAAAAGAAAGCAGCTTTGAGGGTTTTTTTGGTTTTGTTTTTGGTTTTGGTTTTTTTTCAGTCACTAATTGACCCTTTTACTGATCTCTATTCTTCTGTCACCTTTTTATCTTATTTATTTTTCTTTTCTTCTCAGCCTTTGCTACTTCTCTTTCATTATATTCATGTTCTGAGAAGGGTGTGAAAAAGAACCATGGATCCTGCAGCGTTGGTGGAAGCTGTTGTGGAAGAAGTAGTCTGTCCCATCTGCATGACATTTCTGAGGGACCCTGTGAGCATCGACTGTGGCCACAGCTTCTGCCATGGCTGTCTCTCCAGACTCTGGGAGGTCCCAGGAGAATCCCAGAACTGGGCTTACACCTGTCCCCTCTGTCGAGCTCCTGTCCAGCCAATGAACCTGAGGCCTAATTGGCAGCTGGCCAATATTATAGAAAAAGTCCGTCTGTTAAGGCTACATCCAGGAATGGGGCTGAAGGGTGATGTGTGTGAAAGCCATGAGGAACAGCTAAAGTTGTTCTGCAAAGAGGATGGCCTGGTGATGTGTGAGACCTGCAGCCAATCCCCAGAGCATGACGCCCACAGTATCGTGCCTGTGCAGGATGTTGCCTGGGAGTATAAGGTGAGAGACAGAGGCTGGCCACTCCAGTCTTTCCCTTCCCCTCACTTGACCATCTCCAGATCAAGGGCTTCACCACCAGCCCCAGAGACTAAGAGCTGATTCTTTTGGCTTCTGACTCCTCCAGAACCATGAGATCTAATACAGGGAGCTACACTTTTCCCTGTATTTATGACCTTCTTTAATTTCCTTCCATCCTACTTCTTCCATACTCCAGCCCAGATTCCATCGTGGCTTAATGCCTAACTCAAAGGTGATGTCAGTGCTGAGAATTTGAAGGAGACCAGTTTGGTTTTAACTGGAGTTCTGGATGCCTTTTATGAGTTTGAGTATGAGGCTGTTATATAGGTAGTAAGGGCTGTACTTAACCTGCAAATCCCTCCCAGCAATGCCATAAATAGTCATTTGACATTGAGTGAGCCATTTTCATTCCTTCATTTTATAGGCAAAACTAAGGCTTAAAAATTTGAGATCATGGCAATTGATTTTAGACCTGGAAGAAACTATAGGTGAGTCATGTAGGACTAAGTGAGGCTTTCTACTGTAATGTTCTCAGGTCCCTCTGACTTGAGGTAAGGGAAGATCAGAAACTGTAATTCAGATCATCTTGCTTTTTACCCAGTTTCCTATCTCCTTTCCCAAGTTGTATTTTTAATTTTTTGGACAAATCTTGTCTGACACACCTGCTACTCCTTTTTTATTGCTGATCTCATCAGCTTCCAGCACATGGGCTTCTCGTTGCTCTTTCCTCAGACTCCCATGCTGATGTGTCTTTATCAGAACCATTGTCCTGGTAATCCTGTGATCGAGTACTAGTCTTGATTCCCTTTCTTAGAGTTGAGATTAGAAGGTAATAGTGTAAGACAAATCCCCAAACTAATTTTTCTTTCTTTTTCCCCTATGCAGGAAGAATGTCTAAAATATTAAAAGTATTTGCTAAATCATTTTGTTTTGAGAGTATTAAAACCAGGAGCTAACATACCATAAGGGGTTAAGGGCTAGGTTAAATCCCATCCCAGCCATTTGCTAGCTGAATGACTTTGGGTAAGTCACTCTCTAAACCTCATGTGTTTTGCCTCTAAAATAGGGATAATAGCAATCTCAAGAGATTGCAAGTATTAAATGCATGTATAGTGTTTAAGCCATATCTGGCACTTAGTAAATTTTTTAAAAATGATTGCTGTTAGCAGAATTAAAGGTGTTGTCTGAATATTTTATACTTTCCAGCAGAAACCTCATGCATTACTATCCTCAGAAAGTGCTTTTTACCTTTAATGTGCATATAAACCACTAGGAATCTGGCTAAAATTCAGATTCTCATTCACTGAGGCCCAAGAGTCTCCATTTCTGACAAGCTGCCAGGTAATGCTTTTGCTACTTTCTCGTACCATACTCTGAAGAACCAAGTTCTAGAAGACTGGAAGATAACATGGTAGGTAAGGATAAAGATAGGCATGGATAGGAAGGTTCAAGGTGGTTTTCTCAAAAGGTTAGAAATGGACCTTTCTTTCATCTCACAGGCAGTAAGAGACTGTGGTAGTTAAAATAATTCTCAGCTCAGAGAGCCACCTTCAATGTCACATGGGCAGAGTCTGCTCCCGTGGCATTCATTCTGCCCCACTGCCTGGGGAGTACTGGTTTTCCCATAATCTACTAGTGCCAGGAAGCCCAAGTTGCCTGAGGTGAACTCATGAGGTTTTTATCTCTTGCAGTGGAAACTCCATGAGGCTCTTGAACATCTGAGGAAAGAGCAAGAAGAGGCCTGGAAGCTGGAAGTTGGTGAAAGGAAACGAACAGCCAATTGGAAGGCAGGTGCCTCCTAGGGAAAGGAGTCTGTGTCGTCCCTGTATTGTGCTGGATCTGGCCCTTGATAGCTTCCTCATCTCTGTGAAACAGATGTGGGGCCTGGGGTTCCAACACCAGCTTTCCCTTCACTTAATGTGTGACCTTAGGCAGGCCACATAACCTCTCAATTCCAGTTTTTTGATGTTTTCTCATCTGTGTTTTCACATGTCTGAAAGGAAAAGTGCATGTCTCATGTATGTGTCAGCTCACAGTGGCATGACTTGTATGCTTAGTAAAGCCGATATTGTGCTATGAGTTCAGTTATTAAAATATGGGAAAATCACTTCTGAAATAAATTTCAGGCCAATGACAACAAAACTATCAGATCTTTTGATCAACAAAAGGTACTATTGAACTGATCTAGAATAGCACACTGAACAGATATAATACCAGCAAGAAGAAAAGCCATCTAACAGTGTAATTAAGCTACACTGTCTTGGAAACCTCAGTGTAACACATCTGGCCATTCTGAAAGTGGAAACTAGTCTAGAGCAGATAGTACTAAAATGATACTATCTGGACCTCCTGGGGTCAAGAAAAGTGACAGTAGGAATGCGAAACCCTCCAGTGGAGCTGTGAGAACAGAAAAAAGAAAAATAATATATTTATCTTTGTCTCTACAGTGCCTGGCATATGGCTGGTACCAAAACATTCAAGGGTGTGTGTGTAGGTATTTGCCAGTCCCCAGTCCTGAGTGACTGATTCTTACAGTATAAATATTGGTGCTGATTTCTATCTTGACTCCACAGATACAGGTTGAAACTCGAAAGCAGAGTATCATGTGGGAGTATGAGAAATACAAGCGATTATTAAAGCATGAACAGCCATCAGGTCGGCAGCTGGAGGGTGAGGCAGAGGCAGCTCTGGCCAGCCTGGAGCAGGAGGAGCAGGAGGCCCTGCAGAAACTGCAGATGAACCACAATGAGCTCGCCCAGCAGAGCAGGGTCCTGTGGAGGATGATTGCAGAGCTGGAAGAGAGGTCACAGTGGCCTGTCCGCTGGATGCTGCAGGTGAGGAGCAGATTTTCGTGGGAACCCAGAGTGAGGGCTCAGGACAGACTGGGACTCCAGGAGAGAGGATCAGTAAGTCTTCAGTGCAGCCTGTCAGCACTCTGCCAGCTGATCATAGATTCTGTGTGCTCCAAACTAATCTCTGCTGTTCTCCTATCCCTGGTTGGGGTCTGACCTGGCCTGTGCTAGTCTCACAGGTGGGTTAGTGCTCAGGTAACTGCAGCATCATCCCAGCCCCTCCTCTCCAACCTGAGAGTCTTGAGCGGGAGTCTGAGTCAGCCAGTCCACCCAGAGCTCAGCCTGCTCTTCTATCCTTTGTAGGCCTCTTCCCCTGTGCCTCTGCAAGGCTTCTCCTCAGGCTTGCTATCTGTCTCCCTTCCCTTAACAGAAACCACCTCCCAGAGTTCGGTATCCATATGGTTCCTCCAAGGGACAGCACATACTTATGTGATACATTTTTTTCTTCCTTCTAGGGTGTTGAGGAAATCTTACACAGGTATGTTCCCATCCTGGAAGCTTCTAGGCAGCCCTACAAGGGATAGTGGGGCCTGGCCAGAGCCAGAAGTGGGGAAGGTGACCCAGTGCCTACCGAAAAGCAGATGCTGTTCCACAGTCTTGTCCTTTTTACAGGTGTTGGCTAAAGAAGCTTGTTGATCTTTCCTTTTTCTTCTTTTTGAAAAAAGAAAACTTGGTCAAATTCAGTGTAGGTACAGGCATTTACCAAAGAGAATATCAGGTAAAGTTGTTAAATATATGGTTTCAAGTAGATCACTCAAAGAAGGAAAAAGTGCCACATGCACATCTCACCCTTCCCAAGTACAGGGATGGGGTGTTTTCACCTCTGCACACAAAGAATCTGAAGCTCAGCCAGATAATCACATCTCTGCCTCGTGGGGAGGGGCATTTCATGATGTTCCTGGCCAAGCCCCTCTTCCCTGACTCAGAGAAGGCCAGCTTGGCAGTCAGGACTCCTGGCCCCAAGGGTCCCTCTCCTCTACCAGGAGCAAGTGTTGGAGTCTGCAGCGGCCAGAACCAGTGTCCCTGGAGCTGAAGACGGATTGTCGTGTGCTAGGGCTAAGAGAGATTCTGAAGACGTATGCAGGTAATAGATGGTGAGGGGACTGTCATGGGCAGTGTTTGGGACCCTCCCATGGAAATAGAATGGCTCTGTGCCCTCTGGATGCCCCTTCTAGCTGCCACCCGCCATCACTGAGAAATCTGTGGCTGTATCTGTCAGAGAGACTTCACCCGTGCTCCCTGGCATGTTACAAGCCAGGATCTCTTTCCCTAGCCGATGTGCGCCTGGATCCAGACACTGCTTATTCCCGCCTCATCGTGTCGGAAGACAGAAAATGTGTGCACTATGGAGACACCAAGCAGAATGTGCCCGACAATCCTGAGAGGTTTTACCGCTATAACATTGTCTTAGGCAGCCAGCGTATCTCCTCAGGGCGGCACTACTGGGAGGTGGAGGTGGGAGAGAGGTCTGAATGGGGCCTAGGGGTTTGTAAGGAAAGTGTAGACCGGAAGGAGGTGGTCTGTTTATCCCCACACTATGGTTTCTGGGTGATAAGGCTGAGGAAGGGAGATGAGTACAGAGCAGGCACTGATGAATACCCCCTCCTGTCCCTGCCAGTTCCCCCTCGCCGGGTGGGAGTCTTCCTGGATTACGAAGCCTATGATATCTCCTTCTACAATGTGACTGATAATGGTTCCCACATTTTTACTTTTCCCCACTGTCCCTTCCCTGGGCCCCTCCTACCCTATTTTAGTCCTTGCTACAGCATTGGGGCCAACAACACTGCTCCTCTAGCCATCTGCTCCCTGGACAGGGAGGACTAAGAAGTTACTATCCTGCGAAGAGACTTCGCAGTTTGGCTTGGCCCGTGGGGGGTCTTGGAGGACCCTGCCACTGACAAGTGTCCCCTTGAACTCAGCTGAGCCTAGATCCAGGAATTCCCTTGCCTGACCCAGTGGTCTCTTGCTACTAGTCTGGCGTATACTACTAAACCACTCATGTTAAAAAGCAGGGGCCTAGTCAGATGAGTTCTGCACCCCCTAAGGAGATGGGACAGGGCTGACAGTGAGGATCAGATCCTTACCCTTACTTGTTAGGGTGAGGATCAGCACTTTGTTCTCTAGCTCACACCCTTCTTCCTTAGTTCCTATCTGGTGCCATAATTAAGTCAGTGAGGATGATGAAGTGGGTACAATTTTCAGAAAACCTTTAAATAGGATTTACCAGCAAGCCAAGAAAACTCTATTCATATCCAAAGCTGGTTGCTCTGCTGAGACCACTCAGGGACGCTTCCCCGAGGTTTGCTGCAACTGAGCAACCTATGTATGACCATGCTGTTTGACTCCTTGACTTGAGAAATGCAGTGTGGTAGAGAATACAGGACCCACCTAGACCGCCCCATTGTCATCCCCTCTCTGAGCATGAGCTGGGAAAGCCACCATCTTTCAGGCTCTTAAGGAGGCCAGTGTCCTAGTCCTGCCCTTTTCTGTAATTGGAAGGATCAGAAAACCTGAGAACTTTAGTTTTTTATTTTTCACTTTATGGATGAAGAAACAAATGGCTTTAATGAAGCAAGGCGTTTCTTAAAAGGCTGTTGAAGACAAGATTATAAAAATTATAAGTTGTTTTACACATTCAAATGAAATAAGATGGACAAACTCCCTTCTCAGGTCATGTGTCTTCACATCATTTATTCATTGGGGTCTGAAACATCTCACATGTTCAAAATGTTTTAAGTATTCTCGTTGTAGAAAAGTGTGTAATTCAGCATAAAACCACATATTCTACCACATAAAATTATTGTACAGATCCCAGATCCTATCCCATGCTTTTCTTCCTTTCTCAGGGATACAGGAAGGCAGGCCATGGGTTTTGCCTGTGGTAACCTACCCATTGTACTGTGTTATGCCCAGCATCTTTACAACAGGGCCTTTGTCTCTTAGGGCTTTTTTTTACAGTCTACAGTCCTGTAGACAAATAGGTGCCCATGCCAGCAGCACACTGTGGGCCTCAGTAGAATATTTCCATTGGATTACATGAGTTTGGTTTTGGTTTAGAACACGACTGTGATCTCAGAGTAGTAGATGGGGATACTAAAAAGGCAAAAAAAAAAAAAAAAATAAAACAAGTAAACAGGAAGAAAGACTCATGTACCACCAAGATAGGCTAAAATTTGGATCTTTTGATGGTGCCAGGAGAATCTTCATGGTTCTGGAAGCTACAAAATATTCACCCTGCCTTTCTGTTCTCTGAATCTATGCCAGAAGGAGGAATGGAAGAGGAAGTGTGGGGAGAAAGTATGGATCTGGCCCTCCCCTCCCAAAAAAAGAACTAGTTTGGGAACCCTATATTATTACACAATTAAAAGGAATTAAGACTTTCTACCTGGACAATTAACCTTAGAATGATTGTTATGTGTGGAAGGGAAGGTTGTACCAAAACAATATATTAAAAGTCTTAAGGGTGTGATGTTGAAGTGATTGTAGCTGGAAATAAACTATGAGGCAAGCATATGAAAATTATCAGCTGTTTATTGAGAGGGGCAACATTATGTATGACATCATGTGTTGTCACCATAGTGTTATATAACACAACCTGTGATGTAGTACAAGCTTGAGGATATTGCTTGTTGGATTAGGACGGGGCAACAGAATACATCTAAGGTTAGCTACAAGCAGAAGCAAAGTAGCTTCAATTGAGTATGATAAGGAATGTTAAAAATTGTGCTTCTACTTTAATTGTATTGGCTGTTCATGTATAAAGAAGGTGAAACAGGTCAAAATGGAGAAATGACTCATTCTAGCCACCAAGCTTCCAAGTTGCTCCTGCAGCATTAGCACTAGAAGGAGATCATGTTTGATCAAGTTTCTATCAACTGCTTGGTGGAGTGATATGGTGAGCCACAGACATGATCCCAGCAAAGGATGGAGTCTTCTTACATTAGAGGGAGTATATGACTTTCTGTGGGGTGATCCCTTTGGCAATAGAATTTTTTTTGTTTTTACAAAATTCCAAAATTTATTAGAAAATAACATGATCTAATTACTTCCTGAACAGATTTAACAGTTCATTCAAAATGGACAACGCTTGGGTAACTCACTTGGGACTCCCTATACTGTGCTGGAGGCCTTGATGTTCTCTCTTTTTAAAAAATCTATAGTATCTACAATAAAATCTTTCCTTTTCACTTTACAAAAAGTGGACAATCCAAATATCACAAGAAGACACAGCCTAAAAACATGTTCCTTTCTATCAACAATATACTTAATCCAAAAATACATTGAAATGAATGTATGCATTATGCTATGAGACATCTATCTTTCCACATGCTCTTTACTTTGGAAGTAAAACAATCCTCCAGGGGAGAAATGTGTAACAAGAAGAGCTAAAAGAATTTGATCTACCAAATTCCCAGCACTACAATTTTGAAATGTTTGGGCAATAGAATTTAAGAAGGGTTCAGAAAGCACAAGTGACCCTAGGTGCTTAGAAGAGGGTTGAGATAAATCATTGTTGTTTTTTTTTCTATGTTATGTCCCTAGACATTTAGAAGAGGGTTAAGATGAACTGTTGTTCTTTTACTATGATCTTATTAGAGCAAATTTTGGAAGATTCCAAGAAAGGGGAGATTATTAGATGTTAAATTCATTCAAACCTCTAAGGAATGAATAGATTCATTTATAATGTGCTATTTTGGGGTTGTTTATTTTTTACATTTATATGCTGATTTGGATGCTATCATTACTTTTTAGAAAAATTGCAAAGTTAAAAGATGCCATATTATTTCACACTGTCTGATTTTTAATTAAGATCTGGCAAGAAGGTTGATTCTAAAGGGTAGTTCCCTATACCCCTTTCTAAGAACTACACGAACAAAGGACCTTGACTTTTTGGTTCACCGTTGTATTCTGGGAATGGTACTATGTGTGTATATGTGTATGTAACATTTTATATTTTAGTGAAGGAACATCCTTTGTTATATAAGCTCTTCCTTCCTTAAGGGGACAGTAAAAACTAGTTGATAATTACTTTGTTCAAATACAAGTTTGATGGATCATTTCTTCTACTGTGGCATCCCCAACATGATACATTTATCATATAAGGCAATGATGAGCTTTTCCCATCATTGTTTACTATCCAAGGAACTGAGGCCTGCTATGCCTCTACTTTAAGAGGAAAGGCAGCTAAAAAGGTAAAAAGTGGATGACAAAGTGAAACACTTTTAAAAGGAAGAACAGAAGTAAACACTTATTTGCACATATAAAAATAAAACTCAAAGGAAACCAAATAGGAAGGGAGAGGACAGTGGGCAAATTCACACCTAACTGATGCTGTGCACATATTCTGAGTGAAGGGCTCACTTAAAACATTGACTTAAAATGTACAAAAGAAAATTATGTAACCAAAATGTGTGTACCACTATAATCTGAAATTTCAAAAAATGTTTTTTAAAAAGGAAACAGATGGACAAACCTGTAGGTTCAAAATTCTCCATAGGAAATCTAATCTGCTTTCATCAAGATTGTAATCTCTTAAGATGTAAACATTAAGGGTCTACTGTGAGTGCCAGGCCCTATGTAAATGAATACACATGTGATAGGCCAGGGGCCATATATGGTTATCTTGTGAGAAGCACAGGATTTTCTGTTAAGGGATAGGAAGTGTATAGTTGAGTAGATATTGAGTATTAACAGTGGGTTCCATCTAATTTCAGGGAATTCCTCTAAGAATGAAAGAGCTGTTTAGGCAAGCTTCCAGATGGAAATGCTGGGAAGAAATTTCTGTTTTATATATAGACAGGACTATATCCTTGTTGCTTTACATCAGACTCTTGAATGCAACTAATAGTCATTGATTTAATGGACATAGTCAATTCATTACTTTGATTATGGAGAAAGAACAGTGTGACTTTTCAAAATTGAAATCTTATCAAATATGTTTAACAACCTTATGATTTTGTTTTGTTTGTATGTAGAAGCGTACAGGGGAAAGAGTTTCTTTTTACTGTTCCTTGGGACTTCAGTTCATTATTATCACATTTTTGGGTGGATGATTCCTACTCTGCTATTCTCCAGAAATAGAATACATTCTTTATAGGTAAATAAATCCAATATTAGCCAAAGAAATGGATATTATTGTTAAGCAACCAGTCTATTTGAAAGTGTTATATGACTATGGACCCATAGAGGACTACATTTTTATTAATATGTAGAATTACCCCTTAATATCATGGAATTAGAAATGTACTGGGTGTATCTTTAGGTATATATGTCAGAAGTTGTGTTATATGCTTTACATTTATTATTTACTTGACCTGCCATACCCTCTATGAGTTAACATTGTCTCCCCTATTGACAGAGAATGTTTAGACTCAGAAAAAAGAACTTGATGCTGACATAGTTTCTTCTTGCACTTTGAAGATTAACACTATAGGAAGTTTTCTTTGTCAGTGGAGACTGGGTATGGTGGCTCATGCCTGTAATCCTAGCACTCTGGGAGGCCAAGGTGGGTGGATTACCTGAGCTCACTGGTTTGAGACCAGCCCAACAAGAGCAAGACACTGTCTCTAAAAAATGGCCGGGCGTTGTGGCCAGTGCCTGTAGTCCCAGCTACTTGGGAGGCTGAGGCAAGAGAATTGTTTGAGCTCAAGAGTTTGAGGTTGCTGTGAGCTGTGATGGCACAGCACTCCACTGGGGGGGAGAGGGTGACAAAGTGAGATTCTGTCTCAAAAAAAGAGAAAAATAATAATTATCAATGGTATGAGAGTCAAATGTAAGTACCCCTTATTTATGAGATCTTTTTCTGTAAATGTATATTGAACACTTGAGTACTTTAAGACTTCCTAAACAGGGGGAAAAATCATATAAGTATTGAGTGATTGGCAAAGAGTAATGACATTTATATTTTCTCTGTTGGACTTTTATTCTCAGAGCACACCTCCTAAAAGGTGCCTGCAAGAAGAAAGGCCAATTTTATACTCAATCCTCTTCTGTGCCTTAAGGTAAACACAATAGAACTAGGAATGACAAAGATTTCCAAAACCAAACTCACGTGGACTTAGCTGCTTTTGTTGCATAAAAACTAAAAGGTGCTCAAGGGTACACGAATTCTGGCTAGTTTAACAAAAAGGATAGAATAGTAAGACAGAAGTATTTTACAGGACTTAAATGAATGTACCTGAGTGCCAAAAGTGAACTGGAATCAGAACAACAGTTCATTCTTTTCATTCTGTCTTGCTAATTATCTTCTCTTGCTGTGAGCCAGTTTCCTCTTTCTAAATTCATGTGTCATAAAATAAACACCAGTACTAATCCCAAGTGTGTGTCTCCCCCATAACTGGAATACATGTTGGATGGAGAAGTATTTGGTCTAGGCATACGAGCACGTGACCCAAGTTGAATAGGTTTGCCACTGAGCCAGAATCATAGTCCAATACTTACTTCATATAATCACATGAAGGGAGGAACAGTTCTGAGAAAACCAGCCAGGTGAGTGCAGGGATACAAAACAGTTGATTTCTTCAGCAGAGGGACTGGTAGGGCATTGGGTTGAAAATATGGGTCAGAAGCTAATGAAAGAAAAATCCCAAATCTGTATACTCTGCCCAAACATATCTCCGATTCAGGTCCTGGCTCACTGAAACCATTGAAAAGATTCTCAGTATATCGGAAACATTTCTTTCACATTCTGCTAAAAAGGGAAAGTATATTCAAGCCTACCCATTACCAATTGACCTCAGAATTCCTAAAGTACCAGGTAAACCAGTGCAGCTCCACAGATCTCTAAGGCATCTTTGAAGTTGGCAAGAATGATCCAGGTCTGGAAAGAGGTTGTATGTGTGAACCCAGGATGGAGTGGCCAAAGAGCCAGCGTGTCAGCAAGCCCCATGTTCTCTCCCGCATTTGTGTGATCCTCATGCCATAGATGATGGGGTTTAAGGTGGGTGGGATGACCAGGTACAAGTCAGCTAACAGCACCTGTGTGTGCAAGGGCACTGCGTCCTTCCCAAACCAGGCTACATAGATGGATGCCATCCCAGGCAGATAGTACAGAGCCATAACTCCCATG
>CAUYRH010027979.1:0-39720 GCA_963574655.1 Perodicticus potto
AGGGAGAATTGATGCAGGACATCTGGCACCCTAGCCAGCTCAGCGGAGCCAGCGGACCTGCCGCCTCCTCCTTGGTGGTGTTGGTGCTTCGGCAGCCAGCTGAAGAGCCAGCGGGCTGGATGACAGGCAAGGAGGGGGACCTACAACGCCCACCAGAGGCTCCAATAGCCAAAAAGGCTGGACAACTGCTGAGGAGACACCTGTGCCTTGGTGTCTCCTTCATTTTGCACTTGGGACTAAATGTGGAACCCCCATTTCCTATGCCTAGGTCAGTTTCTTGTGAATTTCCTAGGCCTGAATTCCATAGACGGACTGCGTCCATTCATTAATACACTCATTCACCTTGCCCCCGGTGGAAGGGACTGTATTCATTTGTTTCCTGGCCAAGGAACCCATACACCTATATATACCCTGAGGCTGGAGGCCTAGAGGAGGAGATGGGGAAAGACCGGGAGAGGAACGGAGAGAGCTTCTCTCTCCCCACTTGAAATCTCTCCCTCTACCAGGAGCTTTGGTGTTTTCTGTATTCTTTTCTGTGGATCAATTCTGTCTTACCCGGAGGGGTGGGGGTGGGGGGAAATGATGTAATGAAGAATAATAAAATACATATATTTAAAAAAAAAGAAAATAAAAAAATAAAATAAAATAGCAAAACAAACCCAATAATACATAAAAAAATGTTACACACCATGATCAAGTGGGATTTATCTCAGGGATGCAATAATGGTTTTACATACATAAATCAATAAACATGATATATTGTATCAATAGAACGAAGGACAAAAACCATATAATAGATGCTGAAAAAGTATTTGACAAAATTCAACACCATTTCATCATAAAAAATATCAACAAATTAAGCATAAAAGGAATATACCTAAAGATCACATATGGCAAACCCATAGCTCACATCATACTGAATGAAGAATAGTTTAAAGCAATCTTCCCCAAAGAACTGGGACACGAAAAGGATGCCTATTTTCAACACAGTAATAGGCAGAGTAATTAGGTAAGAGAGCAAAAGACATCCAAATTGGAAAGAAGAAAGTTAAATTGTCCCTCTTTGAAAATGGCATAATATTAATATGGAAAAACTTAAAGATGCCACAAAAAAAAACTCTTAAAATTGGTAAATAGGAAAAATTGGAAGATACAAAATCAACATATAAAAATTAGTCATATGAGATAGAAAACAAAACTATCTGAAAAAGAAATTAAGGATGCAGTGACATTTATAATAGCTGTAAATGAATAAAATACCTATAAACTTAAGCAAGAAAATAAAAGATCTCTACAATCAAAACTATAAAATACTAATGAACAAAATTGAAGAGAATATTAAAAAATGGAAAAATTTTCATGTTCATGGTTTGAAATACTTAATATTATTTAAATAATCATACTACCCAAAGCAATCTATAGATTGAATGTAATCCCTATCAAAATACCAATGACATTCTTCACAGAAATAGAAAAAATGATCCTAAAATTTATAAGGAACCACAAAAGGTCCTAAGCAGCTAAAGAAATCCTGAACAAAAGAAAAAAGGAGGCATCATACCACCTGACTTCAAAATATATTACAAAGCTATAGTAACCCGAACAGCAAAATATTGGCATAAAAACAGACACATAAACCAATGAAGCAGAATAGAGAACCCAGAAATAAATGCACATATTTATAGCTAAGTAATTTTTGACAAAGGCACCCAGAAAGTATACTAGAGAAAAAAGAGCCTCTTCAATAAATGATGCTGGAAAGAATGAAAATAGACCCCCTATCTCTTACCATACACAAAAATCAACTCAAACTGGTAAAAGACTTACATGTAAGACTTGAAACTATGAAACTACTAGAAGAAAACAGGGGAAATGCTTTGAGACATTTGTCTGGGAAGATCCATGGATAAGACCTCAAAAACACAGGCAATAAAAGTATAATAGAAACATGAGATTATATCAAACTAAAAAGGTTCTCCACAGCCAAGGAAACAATCAACAAAATGAAGAAACAGCCTGCAGAATGGGAGGAAATATTTGCAAACTATTCATCCAACAGGGGATTAATATCCAGAATATATAAGGAACTCAAACAACTCAGTCAAGAAAAAGAAGGAAGGAAGGAAGGGAGGAAGGGCAACAGAGAGAGGAAGGGAAGAGAGAGAGGGAGGGAGGGTGGGAGAGGATGTAAATGGAAGGGAAGGAAGGGGAAGAGGGGAGGAAAAGAAAAGAAAAATAATCTGATGATTAAAGAATAAGAAAATTATGTGAATAGATATTTCTCAGAAGAAGACATACAAATGGCCAACAAGCTCAGTGCCTGTAGCTCAAGTGGCTAAGGCACCAGCCACACACAACTGAGCTGGAAGGTTCAAATCCAGCCCAGGTCTGCCAAACAATGACGGTTGCAACCAAAAAATACCCGGGCGTTGTGGCAGGCACCTGTAGTCCCAGCTACTTGGGAGGTGGAAGCAGGAAAATCGCTTGAGCCCAGGAGTTAGAGGTTGCTGTGAGCTGTGACACCACAGCACTCTACCCAGGGTGATAGCTTGAGGCTCTGTCTCAAAAAAAAAAGAAAAAGAAATGGCCAACAGATACATGATAAAATGCTCAAAATCACTGATCTCAGAGAAATGCAAATTAAAATCATGAAATATTTACCCTATACCTATCAGAAGGATTATTATCCATTAAAAAAAAAAGATAAGTGATAAAGATGTAAAGAAAAGGAAACCCCTGCACACTGGGTAGGAATATAAATTAGTATAGCCATTTTGGAAAACACTAGGGAGATTCCTCAAAAATTAAAAATAGAACTACCAAATGATCCAGCAATCCTACTACTGGGTATATATCCAAAGGAAATCAGTATATTGAAGAGATATCCCTCTGCACTCCATGTTTATTGCAGCATTATTCACAATAGCCAAGATATGGACCTTAATGTCCATCAACAGATGAATGTGATGTTTCATCTGTGGCAACATGAATGAGCCTGGAGAACATTAAGCTAAGTGAAAAGAACCAGGCACCCAAAGATAAATACCACATCTTCTTACCCACATGTGGAAGCTAAAATAGCTTATCTCATATCAGTAGAGGGCAGAATGGTGGTTACTATAGGCTGGGAAGAGGAGAGGAAGGGTGGATAAGGAGAGGTGGGTTAACAGATACAAAATTGCCACTAGAGAAGAAGAATAAGTTCTAGTGTTCTACAGCAGGGGTCCCCAACCTTTTTGGCACCAGGGACAGGTTTCATGGAAGACAATATTTCCAAAGACGAGAGGTTGGGGGGTTAACGCAGGGCTGTAGGTGGTAGGCTGAGCTCAGGCAGTGATATGATCCATAAGCAGGAGCTGATGCTGTAAATACAGATGAAAGTGCTTAGCTCCATCACCTGGGGCTCACCGTGGGCTCTACAATCCCATCCCTAAGTTTCTAGGAAAACAGCTATCCCATGGTGTGTGGGCGGGGAAGAGGTGGAGCTCTGCAGCCCAGCTCCTAAAAGGCCATAGACCAGTACCGAGTACAGGGACTGCAGCTCTATAGTATTGTAGGATAACTACAGTTAACAATAATTCATTGTATATTTTCAAATAGCTAAAAGAGTGGATTTTGAATGTTTCCAGCACACACACACAAAAAAGACAAATGTTTGAGGTGATGGTTATGCTAATTACCTTGATCATTATATACATTATATACATGTATTGAAATATTACATTATACCTCATAAAAATGTACATTTACTACATTCCAATTAAAAATAATATTTTTTCGTTATAACGCACTATTTATTTTGATTTTTCCTTAGTAATGTTTTATAGCATTCTGTGTAGAGTTGTTTTAATACTGAGTCTATTAGCAAAATTTCATAGAAATCATAGTTAGGGAATGAAAAGTTAGAAGTCTTAAGGAAGTGATGAAGGAGACATAACATCTCAGTCATGCATATTTTAAAAAATATTTGAGGAACAATAATTATCTAGTTGTGGTTACAAAGTTTGCCTTTGATTTGGAATTAATTCTTTTTTGTGATTTTCTTTTTTTTATTAGATCATAACTGTGTACATTACTGCATTTATGGGGTACAATGTGCTAATTTTATATACAATTTGGAATGCTTACATCAAACTGGTTAACATAGCCTTCACCTCACTTATTTAATCGTTGTGTTAAGATATTTATACTCTCCTCTTAATACATTTGACATGTCCCCTTGCAATATGCACAATAGGTGAGGTCCCACCTATTACCCTCCCTCTATTCAACCACTCCCCTCTCCCCTCCCCCCTCCTCATCTCTCCTTTCTGGGCTATACCTGTGTTTTACCATTTGTATGAAAGTGTGGGTAATTATATATTGGTATCATAATAGTGTTGAGTACATTGGATATTTTTTCTTCCATTCTTGAGATACTTTACTAAGAAGAAAGTGATCCAGCTCCATCCATGTAAACATAAAAGAGGTAAAATCTCCATCTTTTTTATGGCTGTATAATCAGCCATGGCATACATATACCACAATTTCTTAATCCATTCATGAGTCGATGGGCACTTGGGCTGCTTCTATGACTTGTCAATTATGAATTGGGCTGCAGTAAACATTCTTGTACAAATGTCTTTGTTGTAAAATGATTTTTGGTCATCTGGATATATACCTAGTAGAGGAATTGCTAGATCAAATGGCATGTCTACTTTTAGTTCTCAAAGAGTTCTCTAAACTTCTTTAATGCAATCCCTATTAACGCATCACTGTCATACTTCAAAGATCTGGAAAAATAGTACTTACTTTTATATGGAATCAGAAAAAACCTTGAACAGCCAAGCCATTACTCAGAAATAAAAACAAAGCAGGAGGAATCACACTACCAGACTTCAGGCTATACTATAAATTTATAGTGATCAAAACAGTATGGTACTGGCACAAAAACAGAGCGGTAGATGTTTGGAACAGAATAGAAACTAAGAGATGAACCCAGCCACTGATCTTTGATAAGCCTATCAAAAACATAAATTGGGGGAAAGATTCCCTATTTAACAAATGGTGCTGGGTGAATTGGCTGGCAATGTGTAGAAGACTGAAACTGGACCCTCACCTTTCATCATTAACAAAAATTGTCTCTCACTGGATAAAATATTTAAATTTAAGACATGAAACTATAAAGATACTAGAAGAGAGTGCAGGGAAAACACTTGAAGAAATTGGACTGGGAGAATATTTTATGAGGAGGACACCCCGGGTAATTGAAGCAACACCAAAAGTATATTACTGGGATCTGATCAAACTAAAAAGCTTCTGCACAGCCAAGAACACAGTTAGTAAAGCAAGCAGACAGCCCTCAGAATGGGAGAATATACTTGCAGGTTATATTTCTGACAAAGGTTGATAATTAGAATCCACAGAGAACTCAAAAAATTAATAAGAACAAATGATCCCATTTCATTGTGGGCAAGAGACTTGAACAGAAGCTTCTCTCAAGAAGACAGACACATGGCCTACAAACAAACGAAAAAATGCCGATCAACTTTAATCATCAGAGAAATGCAAATCAAAACCACTATGAGATATCATCTAACTTCAGTATGAGTAGCCCACATAACAAAATCCCACAACTACAGATGTCGGCGAGGATGTGGAAAAAAGGGAACACTTCTGCACTGCTGGTAGGAATGCAAACTAATATGTCCCTTCTGGAAAAAAATAATATTTTTTAAAAAAGAAAACCCACTTCACATTTCAAATAGTTCCAGAGAGTTCTTTATATAACCTTGAAATTATGAAGAACCAAAAATTTTAAGTTGGATCAACATGAAGAGACAGTGAGAACCTATTTTGGTGAGTTTCATGCCAGAAGACTAAACAACTATGACTGAAAGGAAGACTTTAAAAAATCTCAATAACCTCAATTGTATTTACACCAACACTATTCAAATCGAAATGAACATTTAACAATATTTAATCAGATTCATTTATGAACTATCAAGTTTTACCCATTCAACCAGGCTAAATAAATCATTCCTTTATATGGGGCTTTATCTTGCCTTCTTATCTAACCTGATTAATCAGTTCTCTGCTCAATTTTATTTTTTCTGATGCTGACAGGGAAATAACAGTCACAGACTGATGACAATGTGCCATGGAAAAAAACTACTCAGTCATTCTGTTTTTTAGATAATTTCACCAGGCTTCCAGGTCTATATGCTGACCCAATGGCATCCATAGCACATTCTTCAGGTAACTTTTAAATTTGTTTTCATTGTTTCAACCCCATATTAGTCATTACTACTCTTTCCCTACATTCTGCCCCAAGTACAGGCCTCCTTCCTTTGCTTCCCCTGAGCCCTCTGGAGCCCATCCACAGTGTACAGAAATTCTTAGCCTTAACATCTTCATGGATTTTTTCCCATCACCTTCTTGTTTTAGTTGAAACCTGATTCTCCCCTCCACCCCTCAGCACCTTGCTTTCCTCCCTTCTCCCTTTCTTTCTGGAGGTAAGAGAGTTTACAAGCTCCACCCTTGTCTCTTCCAAACAAAAGTGCTATTTAGTACTTGGAAAATCTCTCCTCCTTTAAAATTCATGCCATTCAATAATACTATCTCCTCATTACTGCTATTTGATTATTGATAGGTAATATCTACTGAATGCTTACAATATGCCAGAATTGGGGCTTAATATTTTCACTAATTATGGTGTTGGTCAACTTCTTGGCCCCTCCAATGCATTTCCTGAACCTTTGTACCTTCCTCTCCAGCCCATCTCCTGTTGTCAGCATGGGGAACTTTAATGTTGATGGGGAAAAATCACTCAACATTCTTCTCTGACCTCTTCATTGTCACTAACATTTATGTCCACACCACATCATCATTAGAAAGCCCTCCAACTCTGAAATCTTTTTTTTTTTTTTTTTTTTTTTAAGAGACAGAATCTCACTTTATCACTCAGTAGAGTGCCATTGCATCACAGCTCACAGCAACCTCCAACTCCTGGGCTTAGGCTATTCTCTTGCCTCAGCCTCCCAAGTAGCTTGCACTACAGGCACCTGCCACAGTGCCTGGCTATTTTTTTGTTGCAGTTTGTCTGGGGCTGGGTTTGAACCCGCCATCCTCCATCTATGGGGCTGGTGCCCTATCCACTGAGCCACAGGCACTGCCCCAACTCTGAAATCTTACATGCTAGCATGCTCCAGTATGATTGCAACTTTCCATTCCTCTCACTCAGCGGTTCTCAACCTTCCTAATGCCGCGGCCCTTTAATACAGTTCCTGTGGGTTGTGACCCACAGGTTGAGAATTGCTACTCTA
Source organism: Perodicticus potto (assembly GCA_963574655.1). Classification (NCBI taxonomy): domain Eukaryota; kingdom Metazoa; phylum Chordata; class Mammalia; order Primates; family Lorisidae; genus Perodicticus; species Perodicticus potto. Next base: position 7,305 of record CAUYRH010027979.1, read on the forward strand.
ACTCTCTCCCCCTTATCCCCATTCTACCTACTCATTGGCTTCATATTGATACCCCTATTCCCGATCTCTTTTTTCCAACCATCAATTCTCTCCAGATTCTATTTCCTCTCCATCATACAAGACTATGTGTTAATTACATCACTTCAGGTAGTCTTTCACCACTGCCCTAACAATCTCACTTCGTGCTCTCTTGCCACACTAGTCCTGCCAAACTTCCTAATATTCCTTCCTGAAACCATAATCAAGGTACAATAGCTCAATTTTCTCATCCCTCACTCATTTCTCATTCCCCTGCAATCAGAGGTCCACTCCCCCCACTTCCAAGAATCTATTTTCCCTAAGGTTCCTACTATGACTTTCTAATTGTTATACTTTTAATGGACATTTGATACCTGTAATGGACATCTGACATTCTGCATGACTACACAGTGTCTCAACTGTCTTCCTGTGTTTGGGAAGGAATTGCCACCTTATAAGGTGGAGCCTATCTCCCACCACAGAAGCTAAGCATGCCGGAATACTTGTTTCTCCAGCCTCCTGTCCCACTGAAGTGTGAGCATATGACCTAGGATTAGCCCATCAGAAACACCCACTCCAGTTACTGAATGGTAAACTTAGGTAGAAACTATGCAGGACCTTTTTGCTAGAGGTCCTAGGCTAGACCTTTTTGTGACCATTGTTCCTGGTCACATAGCCTCCAAACGTTTCCCTGGTCTTTCCAAAAATTCTGTGAGTACTTAACATTCTTTTTTTTAACTTCAGATTATTATGGGGGTACATATGTTTTGGTTACATGAATTGTTTTCGTACATTTGGAATCAAAGGTATATGTAAGCACATCACTGGAGTAGTGTGCATTGTACCTGATAAGTGTGAATTTACCCCTTCCCTCCTGCCACTTCATACCTGCTTGCTTTAGCATTCTGTTAGTAACCTGTTTTCCTCCTCACATTAGCTATATTTGAACCCCAACTACTGCAACAATTGGAAAACCATTCTTTCCCTTTAGCTTCTATAGCACCTCCTTTTATGTCTAATTGTTCTCTAAGGCTTTGTTCGTGGCAGTCTTCTCAATATGTCCACTTTCCCTGAGCAGCTGCATGCATTCATATGACTCTAACCACCATCTATTCACTGATGACCTGAAAACTCACCTTTCCAATCTAAACATTCTTTAAGGACCTCCATGGGCATGTTGTTGGAATATTTATAGGTTTGGCATGTCTAATCTTCCCTAACATGGAGAATGTGCTCTGGGTCTACAATCTTCCTAGTGAGAAACCAACATCTCAGTTATGCACACATTTTGTAACTGAAAGTTCTTTTGACATAGGTGATGTTAAGTGTATTGTCATTCCAATGGGTAATTTTCCTGCCATTGAGACAAAAATAGGAAATCTACATTTTCTTATCTACACACATAATAGCTCAAGCAGTATATACTAAATCCTAGCAATATTAATTGTCCCCAGGAAGGGAGATGTTTTACTGTATATGCTCTTTTAAACTTGTGAATGTATCTCTTATTCAATTTTTAAAACAAATTTAGCTACAAAATTAAATACAAGTTCAAAAATATAAGACAACCGTACACAGAACCACTAGAGAACATATCTCACCTTCTTTTGGAAAAAACTCTTTACATTTAGTAAAGAGGCCCTTTGTAATTTGGTGCCTGGCAGCAGCATCATCTCTCATTAATTCCCCTCCAGGTATCCTCTGCTTTAGTCATACCAGGTTATTTGTGGTTCTACTGCAACATTGTGCCCTCATGCCTTCACTCAGGCCATTGACTCTGTCTCAAACCCTATCCCCCTGGTCACTTGTCTAGAAAACTCCTACTCACCCTCAAATACATTTTTCAATATTCCAGTAGTAAAATCAGGCACAACATCCTTATTACTAAAAATTATCACTGTTCAGAGCATGAAAATAGTTTACCTTTTAAAATAAATATTAGAGGGATTTGACCTTATCCCAGTAATAACATCACTCTCTCACTTGAATTCTAATTTGCTTTCTTGACCTGTAGAGAAAGTAGTATATGTATGAAACTATAAATCAGATATTGAACACAGAAATATAGCCCTCCACATGTGTCTTAATGAAAAAAAAAGTTGAGAACTGCTGATCTAATATTCAACAGAAACAGTTGCCTCTCTGTCAAGATTCTCCTGATACCTACAGGCAGAGCTCAACATGCCCTCCTCTAGACTCTCATAAATGGTCTTTCATTCATTCTTTCCCTAAATACTTCTCCAGCAGCTAACATGAGGCACACATAGTTTTAAGCACTGATGATAGATAAGTAACAAACTAGACTAAAATATTTGCTCTTCTGGAACGTTCATTTGACTGAAGGAAGACTAACAAACAGAATAAATAAGTAAATGCTCTGTTATGTGGCATTTCAATAAGACAAAAAATTAGGCAGCAAATTAAAATAAGGGGTGCCAGGAAGGAGGGGAGTAATAGTATTAAATAGGGTAGGGGAGGAAACTTTCACTGGGACACTGGCATTTAAGTAAGAGCTCAGTGGGGATGAGCATGTAAACCATGTGATTATTTAAGTGAACCATGTTCCAACAGAAGGGTCAGCAAGTGTAAGATATCCTGAGGCAAGAATGGCATTTGTCTGTATATTGGGTTGACAGGCCCTTCAGGTTAGGAACCACACCTCCAGTGAGAATAATAATTAACATTTATTGAATGCTTCCAAAGTGCTAGGCAACAATAAGCACTGGACGTGCAATTATCTCACTTACTCCTCATAACTGTCTGAGGTAAGCATATTGTATACCCAACTTATAGTTGAAAAAACTGACACACTGTAATTATTTTTCAGTCTAGCATAGGCAGAAAATAGCACAGCTAGAATTTGAACCTATATCAATTGGTTCCTAAGAGTATGCTCTTAACCTTTTGCACAACAAACGGCACCTTTAACTTCCCATCTTTAAAGTTCTAGATCCTTTAAGATGTTCAATTAATGTCTGTTGAATGGAAACCTACACTGTGACTTCCAAGGAGAAATTGCGACAGCAGTAAATCTAGTGGTCTATTATAAGGATTTACTATTTTATTAACAGAGCTAAGCTTGTTTGTTGTCTTTAAAACAGAGATGACGTTAAAAATAAATGTTCCATGATGATCCCACCACTCTGAGAACAGCAAAGCCATTTCAACTGCATAATGGAATAAACTGGCTTAACAGATTTTTATTGGAAGTTACTCACTGAAGCTTAAATATAATTTGCTTCCCAGCCATTGCTTCAACATTTTACTTTAGGCTTGTTTAATTCAATTCAGCAATCATATCCTAAAAACTAAGGACAAAAAGATACAGCCAACAGCAACCAGTGTCTGGGAGGCTGAGGCAGTTGGGTTACCTGAACTCAGGAGTTCGAGGCCAGCCTGAACAACAGTGAGATCCAGTCTCTACTAAAAATAGGAAAACTAGGATGCTGAGGCAAGGAGATCACTTGAGCCCAAGAGTTTGAGGTTGCTGGGATCTATGATGCCACAGCACTTTACCCAGTGCACAGAGTAACACTGTCTCAAAAAAAGAGAAGGGGGGGGTTTACCAGTGATAGTAATACAAAAACAAGGAAGACACAATCCCCTGCCCTCACATGGACTATAATCAGCCACAGAGGAAACGAAGCCTGTAAATTGCAGTGCAGTGGCAAACACAAGTTAGCTGCCACTGTGAGGACCAAGTTAGCTCAAGTCCTGTGGCCATGCATTAAGGGAACTTTCTTCTAGTTCATTTAACAGGTCTGATGACCATATTCAGGGGAAGGATGTGGTTACTTAGAGTAAGAGGAGCTTTTAACCAAAAATGGGATAGCTTGCAACCTTCCATTTGTTTAATTCAATCATGTATCCAAAAGGCACATCTGCAGTCTCCATAGAAAACAATCACTGAAGGAAGTTTAGAAATATTGCTTAAAACCATCCACTTCCTTTTTGTTTACAATTCAAACCATGAAATAAACTGTGTATTCAGTTGAGATATTATACATAAGGATCTTTTTCCTTCTAGAGGGTTTGAAATTTGAAATCTTTATCATTGGCCAAATAAAATCCAAAGGATACAGAATAGAGAATCTGGTTTTATCAAGGAATCTCTCTGTCTTCTCAGAATATTAATCTCAGGTTTTCTTCTTCCAAGGAAGTGAAAAGACTCTAACTAATCCAGAATGTATTCTCTCTCCTTCTGAAGGAAGCTGTAGAATCCGGTTGTGACCTGTAGCTCTGACACTGATGCAGAGTTAGCCATGCCCTTGATTTGCTTTAGGCTAATTTGACCTAAATTCTCAGAAATGATGGCATGTCAGCAGCTTATGGGGTAAAAACTCCAAAAGACTTTGTGGGTTGTGTCTATAGGCATTTTATGCACTAGCCTGAGCAGAGCAGTGGTCCACGTACCACTTCCCTGGCCAGAGCTCTTGATACAGAATAGCACTAACATTAGGAAAGCATCATCTTGCCTAGTGAGATTTGAGGATGGTTGGGCCTCCTAACCACATGTGCTGACACTATTTATTTAATGCAGAGGAGAGGTGCAGACAATTCCCTATGCAATCTATTTTGGCCTTAAAAGAGCACACGCTCCCTCCCCAATACACTTCTGTCTCATCCCTACCCAAGACCAAGAAGGTGGAAGCTACTCAAATGTGCAGCCTCCTGACAAGTGCCAAGAATTCGTAGTATAGCCTTAGGCCTCTACTAGGGTCAGCAGGGAGGCACAAATGCAAGTTTAGATGCGTAATGTTCCTTGGAATTTGAGGAGCCTGGCATGGTGAAGTGCAACTGGGTTGTATCTGTTAGAACAGGGGAGGGTGTTAAGTATTCCCAATGTTCAGGGACTAGCTCAGCCATGTTGGGAAAACCAAAGCCCTGGGAGGCAGAGCACACTCAGGAAAAGAAGTTGACTGGGCACACTTCTGAGACACCACAGGGAAATCAAAGCAGGTTCCCACAGAGGATGCCATGATGGTGAATTCGGCCCCAGGACACTTTTGAAAGGGACAGGGAGAAACAGAAGAGTCTCAGGAAGATAGCATGGTCCTAACTCAAGGATTTCTAGGTTTAAGGTAATAAGGGCTTCCTTCCAGCTAGAAGGAGAATCGGTATTTTACCTTGATATTGGTCATGATTTTAACTTTGTCCCATCTCCACAAATAGACTTAAAGCCCTTGAGGGTTATTCCTCTTTGCAGCTCAATAGAGAATGGCAATGAGACTACTCATCACTCTAGAGTCTCGCCCATTCTGTGAAGCAACTGTCATCAGGCCCTCTGTGGATAAATCTCTGTAGGAATGTTCTAAAAAAATTATGACTCCTTTAAGAGTCTTCCAGTAAATATATAGTTCCAAACTTTCTAGAAGCAGGCAGAAGTAAGGATAATCATCATTTTGTCCAGATTAAAATAATCAACTACACCTTTGGGGAGGAAGAGAAGCCTAAGAAAAAAGAAATTGAATTCTTATTAGGAAAAAAAGGGCACCACGAGTAATCTCACATACATACATCACATGTGGGATTTGATAGAAATGCAGGGCACAAACTTGGGCTTGGTCCTGCCTTGTACATGCTCTTACTAGCTCTGTGATGCTAGTAGGTCATCCAATCTTTCTGAGCTTTATCTATTTACCTCAAAGTGAGGAAAATGCTTATATGCAGTGCTATGGCTCACAGTTGTTGTTATACAAGGGTGGCCACCCAGCTACAAAAATCAAGCCAAAAATGAAAAGAGAATCATAAAGGAGAGAAAATATTTCCCCTCCGTGAAAAGAAGAGAAAGCATCTGAATTGTCAGAAGTCAACTCTAGAAGGTTAATAAAGAAAGAAAATAATATCCCTCTCTGAAGTTGTAAACACAAGCAGTGTTGCATATTCACCCAAAACAACTGTGTAAACTAAAGGATAGCGAGCAAGGATCCTGGACTTGTGCTCTGGAGAGTTGAATGCATGAGTAAAAGTTAGTTTCACCTACTAAGTATATGAAATTTTGAAAATGTGTAGAATGCAATTTATGTCTAATATTTGTATTTCAAAACTTGCTTTAAAAGATCTAGTACTTCTTGACTACATTGGCTAGAAATTGCTAAAATAACAAACATGCCATTTGCAAGTTCTTTTTAGTAGAAAAGCTGTATATAGGCCTCAAACTGTCAACCCAAACCTGCTAAGTAATGGCAAATACAACAACTACAAGCTATTAAGCACTTGCAATATGTCAATCAGTACTAACTCTTAGTCTTACAGGCATTAACTAATTTAATTCTCACAATTATCATATAGGAAAAATACTAAAGTTCTCTCCATTTTATATTATTAATGTGTGGATTTATTTTATGAATTAACTATTGGAAGAGCAGCCATGGAAGATGAGTTCTATGTTGATTACAATCAGGTACTTTAAAAAACGAGCAATGAAATCAAAGTCTCTGTGGCTGTTCCAAAGACACACAAGCCAATTCAGACTAGTTTTCCCATTCTCTCAGAAAACCATCTCCCCAAATCAACCTCACTACAGTAGTAGAGAGCTGAGGAGTCTCACCTGCTTTTTAAGCAGTAAGTGGGTTGTGTGTATACAAGCAGCAGAATCAGAAAAAAAAAAAAAAAAAGCAATGTTAGAATACAAAGATGATGTTCCTTCTACTCCCAGAAGATGAGTGCCATGAAAAAGCTTTCATTTGGTTCCTGCCATATTTGCACATAGTTTGAGGACTCCAGGCTCTTAAAAGTGACCTACAGATAGGCAGAATGGTGTCCTGGGACTACCAGGGAACATTCCATGGGAACTCAGAAGTTACAGGTTTCCCACATATACCAGGCCCAGAGATGGGAAGGTGGCTTCAGTTCTTCAAGTGCTCTTTATTATCCAAATAACTTCAGCTTAGAAATAAAACAAAGTGGACATTTAAAAGACTCACAGAACATTCAGCCCACCCTAGATGAGGCCAGTGATGTCCAGAGAGGGAAAGAGACTAACCCCAAATTCAGTGGCCTAATTGGGGCCACTCCATAGGTCTCCGAACTCGCCCCTGGCTCACAGAACTATTACAATTTTGCTACAGCAAAATAATTCATAGGGACATTTTTTTTTAGAAAGTTAAAATTCAAAATTCTACAAATGAGTATTGGTGATGGTAGTGATGTTACTTGGAAATACCTTTTAAAGTCATGGTGCATTTATGGATAGTAATTTCAATCCCTTCCTGGTGATACTAGGACACAATTCCATATTTGTACAGAACTGAGCCCTTGGCTATAAAGGCCCTCCAGGCAAGCAAACAGAGCCACAGTTCCCCCAGCCAGAAGGCAGATGGCCAAAGGAAGCTGCCAAAGGGTGGGACTGCTCAACCGCCCAAATCTAAATCAAGGGCTGATGACATGAGCCTCACCTCAGGAGCTCTGGGATCACAGAACTTTGGATTAGGAGGGATCCAAATCCAAAGGATCACCAAGCCCACACGCCCCATTTTACAGATAAGGAGCCAGAAGTGCAGGAAAGGGTGACTCACTCCAGGTTCAGAGCAGCAAATGACCAAGCTGAGACACAAACCCTGCTTTCCTGACTCCTCACATAGTACAAATTACTCCATGTGGCCAAATCTAAAGAAACCAAGGTGAAGTATGTTTTTTTATTATGGTAAGAAATATGCATCATAAAATTGACCATTTTAACCATCTTTAAGTTTACAAATGGGTGGCATTAAGAACATTAAATAATATATAGCCATCACCATTATTCTTTTCCAGAATCCGAACTGAAACTCCTTATCCACTGAACACTAATTCCCCCTCCTCCCTTCCTGCAGCCCCTGGTACCCTCCAATCTACTTCCGTCCCTATGAATTTGGCTATTCTAGGGACCGTAGGTATGTGGAGGCATGTAATATTTGCCCTTTTGTAGCTGGCTTCTTCCATTTAGCACAGTGTTTCTAGGCCTCATTCATTTTGTAGCATGTATCAGAATGTCATTCCTTTTCATGGATGAATAATATTCCACTTTGTGTGCACATATCACATTTTGCTCATCCAGTCATGCCGGACACTTGTTTCTACCTTTTGGCTGCTGTGAATAATGCTGTTAACAAATACTTTTTTTTTTTTTTTTTTTTTAGCAGTTTTTGGCCGGTGCCAGGTTTGAACCTGCCACCTCCAGTATATGGGGGTCAGCACCCTACTCCTTTGAGCCACAGGTGCTGCCCAGGATGCAATACTTTAAAATTTTTTGTTTTTAACAGACTCTCACACAATGTTTACTATGTGCCAAGCAATGCATATTAAACATGTGTTATCATTTAATTCTCATAACTTCTCTCAGGAGGCACTACTATTATCCCTCTTTTACAAAGAAGGAAATTGAGGCATAGAAAGATTAAGTAACTTGCCCAAGATTACAAAGGAACTAAGTGGTAAAGCCACATTCAAACTCAAGCCACCTGAGTCAGGGTGGCTAGGAGGCCAAAATCTGACGAGGAAGAACAGATACAAAACAGCACACTGGACTTCCCGAAGGCGTTCTCCCAGGATGGAAGCCTAAGTCCCTATAGTGTCCCCCCAAGGCCCAGGTATTCTGCGATGTCCTCTCCCCTGACTGGGAAATCGCTATCCTTGTTTCCCATCATTGACCCCTCACTCACTCACCTATAGTCACTGAGAATTTTGTTGCTCCTCTGATGTGTTGGGCACAGTTCCACCTCAGAGCCTTTTTACTTGTTTTCTTTGATTCACCTCCTTGGGGTTATTTCTCAAATGTTATCTCCTTCCTTGACACCCCATTTGAAATCACAACCTCTCACCCCACATCCCCTGCCCCACCATCCATGTAGCATGCTGGAGGCTTCACGTTGGGTGATGCCTCATGCACCTGGATGTACACGCTATGCTGACAGGCACTGCTGGGTCCTCAGCACCCAGAACCTTGCCAGTGTGGCAGGCGCTCAATGATAATTCACTGGAGGAAGGAACACACAGCATCCACCTGGCACTTAATAGTTTATGAAGCTCTTCCATGAATATTATCCCGCTCTGTCTTCATAAAATAACTGCAATGTCTCAGAGGAATCATACCATGAAGGTCAGACTTTCTATCTCCTCTGTGTCCAGAGCATGTTCCTGGTTGCCTGAGGGATGGCTTGTACTTTCTATGGAGACTTAGGGAGCACTGGGCCAGAAAACAGCCCCAGGAGACTCCGTCAGTGTCCTGGAAGCTTGGCAGCGCATGTCTCCAGCCTGCCCCTCCCTAGGGAAAGTCTGAAGGCCAATCATGTTTCTGTATCAGAAATTCTTTACCATTTACTTCACTCTGCAACAAAAACTAGGGCACTTTTTCGTGAGGCAGACAATCACTGAGACACCCTTGGTTCCAGAAACTCCTATATAACTCATCTAACTTTAAATGTAGAAATTTACTGCACAGCCTTCTCTGAGGCGTCAATGTCAGCCTAAGAAACAGATCTCACAATAAACAAGGGAACAACACGGCCCCAAATTTGTGTTTTATTCTCTACTTGTACTATTCTCACCCACCTTTCTAACTTCCACCTGCAAGGTCCTCATGATCTAGCCCTTAGCTGCTTCTCCCGCCTTCCATCCTTCCCCCACCTGCTGCCTTCTCACACACCTACACTCTCGCCACACTGAACAGCTTGAATTCCTCAGATGTTTCATGGTCTGCCTTACCACCTGCCCTTCACACAGGCTGGTCTCCATGCCTGGAATGATACCTCTTCTATCTTCCATGTCCCCCTTTTACCTACTCAACTCCCTACTCACTTTTTATTTTATAACTCTTTCTTGACCTACTAGCCAAAGGACCTCCCTTGGCCCTACTCCCAAGCATTCAGCACACATCCCTGCTGTGACTCACCACTGTGCAATATCACGGCTAACTTACCTGTCCCACCCCTACCATTCCTTACATAACCATTAGCTTCTGGAGGGCAAAGATTCTATTTCAAAACCAAAGTACCAGAATCTACCTGTCCCTAAGCCTGGTGCTAACAGACACCTCACAAATAATTGCTAAGTAATTGTGAGAACTAGATTAACCTCTGAGAAGACTGCTTCTGAACAAGAGTATGACCACTTGCCTTAGAGCTGCTCCCTACTACTTATAGCTCAATCTCTACCCCACTCATACCATTGAGTCTCTCTGCTGAAAAGCAAATATCAAGCCTAAATTCTTCCCATTAAAATAAGTAAGATAAATATAAGCCAATCGGCCATATATATGGCATTTACTGAAATACCACTAGTAAACAGGAAGAATTAGGAATAGCCTACATATCCAACACAGAGGAATTGTTAATTAAAAATAACTTACATTAGCTTGGGAAAAATTATGTAGTTATCAGTAAAGCAAAATGAATAAGGGATTTGGGGTCAGAAATCCTGGTTTTACTGGCTTGCTATCTCTGTGACTTTTTAACACATCACTTAATCACTATGAAAGTTTCATGAATTGAAAACACTCCCACTCACAAATGGATTATTGTCATAATAAACCAAGATAATGGATATAAAGCATTTTTTACATTATATAAATCACTATATGAATATAAACTCATACAATTAAAATAATTATGATGACTATTATAGAAAAATTTTCAAGACAAAAAGAGCTATATATAAAACTGTATATGACTACATAAATTACGTGTACATTTATGTGTACATTTTAGATAAAGGCTGAAAGGAATAGGCATAAATGAAAAATTAGTGGTTTTGGAAGGAGTCAGCAAACATTTTCTGTGGAGGTCCAGATAGTAAATATTTTAGGCTTTGGCAGCCATGCAGTCTCTGTCACAACTACTGACCTCTGCCATTACAGTACAAAAGCAGCCATGGGCAATATATGAATGAAGAAACATGCCTGTATTCAAATAAAACTTTATTTACAGATACCAAAATCTTAATTTCACGTCATTTTCATAGGTGAAAATACTGTTCTTCTCTTTTGACTTTCTTCCACTATTTAAAAACGTCAAAACCATTCTTAGCTTATGGGTTACCCCGATACACTTTGTGGGCTAGATTTGTCCCACAGGCCGTAGTTGCTAACCTCTGGATTAGGGCAATGTATAAAAATAATTTTGTTTTACCATAATTGTCTTTAACGCTCTTATATAATTTTTATATTTAAGAAGAAAAAAATAGAAGATGCCGTGAAATCCCCAGGGTCTGCCATAGCCATTCAAAACCGACCACATTCATTCCAACATGAGTCAGCTCTAACTTCATGTCCTCTGCAAACTCATGCCCTGTAACAAGCCATCACAACCCCAGAACTCTAGCTCCACTCTCTCCTTAGAGTGCCCAGCATATGTTTTGCTTATTCCTCAGCTTTGGTATTTCATGCTTCCTCCTTGAACCCTATCAGCTCAAATCTTAACATTTTCCTCAAGACCAAACTATCAGTTCATCTCTTCCAAAAAGCCTTCCCTAACTAAACTCAGCCCAAAGAGACTGTCCCTTTGCTTTATTAAGCAATTTGAATGCAAACTTTTTTTAAACACAGTCCTCAGGTACATCCCAGTCTGTCTTCTCTCTCCTGACAAGACAGCAAGATCAAGAGCAGGGCCCACGCCCTTTGCTCCTTTTCCTCCTCCACAGTTCACAGAACCTCCTAGAGGGCTGCACACAGCAGCACTCCACAAATGCTAGCTAAGAATCGGATGAGGTGAGAAGCCACTCAATGAACCAGGTGCACCAGCAGCTGGTCCAGGTTTCTGCTATTGATTTTCACGATATGATCAGTGCTCTCTGCGGATCGGCCGCAATTAGTCATATCACCCATTATAATTGTTCATCTGGTCATTATATTGGTACATTCCAAGCTACTGCAAAAGTAATTATATTCTGTGCACGGAACCACTCACTCCAATTACAGGCCTTAGCAACAACATTGTGAGATAACATTATACACAGGTGCCATGAATCAACTGGCTGGGTACAAGGAGGATTTTAAAAAGGAAGAATGGAAGAATGGTGAACTAACCATGTGAAACCCGCTTTGATCAAACACAGTATTCTTCTGAAACCAGACGCCAGTGAGGAAAAGACTGCCAAGCCACACAGACACGACAAGAATAAGAAAAAACACGTATATGTGGGAGGTCAGTGTCTTCCCCACTCTCCTGCTCTCCTGCATCAGGTTACAGAGCCCCTCTTTGCTCCCCCTCCACCCCCCGAGGTCCGTCTACTGCTCAGGCAGGGGGAGGGCAAGTGGGGATCTGACAGGTGCTGTCTTCTCCCTTCTCAGGAGTTGAGATGTCTCAAAGACAGACCCTGAACAAAGGCTCCAAAATGTGTGCAGTTCCTATCTGCCACTTTCTGAGACTATTAACTCGTGTGACAGATACTGCACTAAGTGATCTACATGCATCATCCCATTTTATCATTACAATAACTCCACGAAGTAGGTGCTTTTATCCTGGTTTTACTAAAGATATAGGAACAGCTGACAAACACTGGCTTGAGAGCCAGGCCCTGTGCTAGGCCCTGGGGATTCAACATTAAGCAAATCAGAGGATATCTACCTGCGTGGAACTTATCTTCTAGTAGGAGAGAAAAAAATAAGCACAATTTTCAAAGTTTAACAAGATAGTATCTGAATGAGTAAAGTGCTATAAAGGACATTAAAAAGTTAAATAGGTAAAGAATCTTTTTTAATGAAGAGAGGGAGGGAAGGGGAGTTTTTCCTGACAGTCTCAGTGTAATCATGCAGTGGAATCTCTGCAGACTCAAACAGCACCCTCTGGGATCCAAGCACCATGCGGGACATGTCTTTCCACAGGACTATGACAGAAGCTCCACTAGAGGCAGACCCCTCTATCCACACATGCTAGGTTCAAGAACCTTCATCCAGGAAAACGGGGAAGACAAAGGGGAAAATACAGAGAGGATCTGTAAGGCGTAGGATCCAATGGGAAAATGAGATGAAAACACTTATGCTAATATACGTCAAAGAAAATGTTCTTGATGCTTTAAGAGCATTTGAACCTGCTGTGCACGTAATTTATGTAACAAGGAACAGCTGCTGTGATGGTGCTCCTCTGGAGTTTAGCTAATGGAAGCTACGCAATCTGCTTATTAGTTGGAGTTATTGGAGTTACAAAGCTGCCTAGCAAAGCATTTCTTTCTAAATACTCTTCTGGTCCTGGTACTAAGGGATAAGCTTTCCTCAGGCACAGAAAAATGTATTGGTAATGGGATAAAATGCAGATTATGTTTTTTCTGTAATGGTGTAAATTTATTAAAATCAAAGCCTTATAATACCTATTGACTAATTTATTATATGTTAAAAAAAATACACTGTTCAGGGTAAGAAGTAAAACAATACAACCATCTCAGTAAAAACAGAGTAACTCCCTAGCTGAATTCAGGCCACCTCTCCTTCACCCTCTCAAACGAAAACAGCTATATGCCACACACTATTGTCTTTTCTGGTTTTGTTATTTTTTTTTTTGAGACATAGTATTGCTTTGTTGGTAGAGTGCCATGGTGTCATAGCTTACAGCAACCTCAAATTCTTGGGGCTCAAGTGATTCTCTTGCCTCAGTTTCCTGAGTAGCTGGGACTACAGGTGCCTGCCACAACACCCAGCTATATTTAGAGATGGGGTCTGGCTGTGGCTCAGGCTGGTCTCGAACCTTTGAGCTCAGGCACTCCACCCGCCCCAGGCCTCCCAAGTGCTGGGATTACAGGCGTGAGTCACTATTGTCTTCTCTAGAACATTTTCCTGCCTCTCTCTGCAAAAGCTCTTCTTTGAAGTCTAAGTCAGACATTCCAGCCCACTCTAGTCCTCTTTGTTGCAGTGACCTCTCTACCTTGAGGCCACTCTCTGTCACTCTGTAAGGACATTTGCTTGAGGCACACAGTCATCCAAAGGCCCATATCTTCCTCGCTGGTGATTCTTCAGTCTTGCAGACAGACCTCAGCGTCTGGTCATCCTCCTCATCTCTTTCCCTCCTCATTCCCTAAGCACCCACTGCCCAGGTGACATCTAAGGACTTGTTCTAAATTCTAAAATCTCAACAACAAACACTGGCAGCTCCGACCAGCTCGGTGGCTCAGTCTGGGGCCCCAGACAACACTCCAAGACCTCCGCACTCTTGCCCCAGCTCTCCCAAGGCAGTTCAACCGAGTGCCAAGTCCAAAAGAAACCCAAACAGCTCACAGATGACCATCCCTTCACCTTGAGTCTAAATTTATCTTTTAAGTTGTAGACTGCATTCAAGTTGCCCACCATGCTCCATCCTTGGAATTTTATCACAAAGCCCTCATGGCCTGAACCACCACTGTGTCCAGTAGTTTCAGCAGCAGAGACTGAGCTGAGAATACAGGAAATCATGAAGACACTAAACCAGCAGATACTGCCCAGACCTTTTGCCCATGTGAACGACGCCACCAGTGCCACACACAGTACATCCACCATCCTCAACCCTCAACACACATACTGCAAGGGAGACAAGCTTGACATTCTGTTGGAGGCGAGGGACCACTTGGGGCACAGGAAGCAATGTGGTGGGGATTTCCTGCGGGCAAGAATGTCTTCCCCAGCCCTGGAGGCAGGCGCTGCAGGGAAGGTGACTGACTTCAACAATGGCACCTACCTTGTCAGTTTCATTCTGTTCTGGGAGGGCCAGGTCACCCTGTCTATCCTTCTCATTCACCCCAGTGAAGGGGCATTGGCTCTCTGGAGGGCCAGGAACCAAGGCTATGACAGAGTAATCTTCACAGGTCAAAAGTGGGTGTAGAGATTATGGAAAACTTCAATGTGATCAATGTCTCCAGACGCAACACAGAAGAAACTGTCAGTGAAAGAAAAATGCAAGCCTAGAATGACATCCAAAAGCCCCAGTGGGTATGTCTGGAAAAATACATGGAATTCTGTCTCCTGCAGTTTGACTACAGTCAAAATGAAAAAATGCCTGAAAGGAAAATCCATATATCTAATGGGAGATTCCACAGTCCGCCACTGGATGGAATACTTCAAAACCAGTATCCAGACACTGAAACCAGTGGATCTGCATGAATCTGGAAAACTGAAACACCGACTTGCTGTGGACTTGGATAAGAATATTATCATCCAGTGGCAAAAACATGATTACCCCTTGATTGGATCGGTCACCTATTCAGTCAAAGAGATTGAGTACACTGCCTGGGCCATCGACAGAACTAGGGGAGAAAAAAATACAATCATTGTTATTTCTCCCGGCCAGCATTTCAGACCCTTCCCCATTGATGTTTTTCTCCGAAGGGCCCTCGATGTCCACAAGGCTGTTCAGTGTCTTCTACTGAGAAGTCCAGACACCATGGTTATCATCAAAATAGAAAAAATAAGGGAGATGGACAGTGATGTAGAGAGATTTAGTGACTTTCATGGTTACATTCAATATCTTGCCATAAAGGACATTTTCCAGGATCTCAATGTGGGCATTATTGATGCCTGGGATATAACAATTGCATATGGTACAAATAATGTACACCCACCAGAATATGTGGTCAGAAACCAGGTTAATATACTATTAAACTACATTTGCTAGATAAAAAAAAAAAATTCTAAAATCTCAAACACTGATACACTCATCTATGGCCACAAGCCCCTTCTGGCTCTTTCACAACTTTATTCCTATTTCATCAGGCCTTAAAACTCATCAAATATACACTACATCTTTCCCTTCTCCCTGATCAATAGTCAAAACATTTTTATATATACTATCTCTTTGTGTGATATAACTCATTTCCCCATATTGCCTCATCTTCCTATCAGGTTGCCCAACAGAGATTTATGGAGTCCTTACTATGTGAAGGCTCTGACCTAGGAATGGGCATGAAAACTGGTCCCTTCTTTATAGAGCTTATAGTTTCTTGGAACAGTTGGACAAATTAATAATAACTCATAGTACAGAGAGGGAATAAGAACATACAGAGCTCTGAGCTAGAATAGAAATTCAAGTTCATCATTTCTATACCCCCAACAACCATCTTCAACTTTTGTCCTCTTATTCCATATTTCCATAAGTCTACTACCCTTGGACATTTGAAGTCAAACCAAAGATTTGCTCTTAGAGAAAGAAAAATCACATATACCTGCCAGTTGTTCTTAACACAAACTTATGGTTTCTAATTTCAGTCTAGTCTGTAGCTAAGCCTTCTACATATGGTTGTTTGGGTTGCCTACTTCACAACCTTTGGGGTACCATTCAGGTAAGTTATCATGAGAATACTGGTGTCTTTGGTTCTATATTTGTAGATAACCATATGCAGTGGCTCCAACCACAGCAATACTTTTATCAGGATTACTAGTTGGGTGGTTGGTTTCTGATTAGCTCCTTCTCTAATATGCTATTATAGTTGTTCCAAATTTCCATACCCAATTTCAAAAGTTACCCCATCTCTTCTTTGACCCAAATAATCAAAGCTATCAAATATCAACTCCCTCACATTCCTTCTCCCACACCTGTAATTTGTTGTTTTCTAAAGAAGTGGCTCTCAACCTTCCTAATGCCGCGACCCTTTAATACAGTCCACAGGCATCGTGACCCACAGGTTGAGAACCACTGTAAGAAGTGACCTTTCTTCATTTCAAGGCTGAACCCTCCAGTTCTGCTCAGGATTCCCCAACTTGGAAAACTATCACTTTCCCTCTATCTATAATGTCTCTAACTTCTTCCCCGTATATAAATAAGTCTTTTGCTCCCTCAAGGCACAGGCTAGTTTCTGAAAATAGAAGTTCTCATTCAGGGCCTCTACTTCCTCACCACTCCAGCTGAATCCAGAGCAAGCAGGCATCCACACTCAGTAATACGGGCTGTTCTCACCATAAGACTTCTATCAGATAAACTGAAAGGAGCTTTTCAGTCTGTGTGTATCTGCTTTCTCTCTGCAAGATATTGTTGAAACTGTCTTTCTTAAAATTCTCTTCTCCCCTGGCTTCTATGACAATTCACTTTTTAAATTTAATTTAATTGATTGATTGATTTAGACAGTCTCACTCTGTTGCCCTGGGTAGAGTGCTATGGTATCATAGCTCATATCAACCTTAATCTCTTGGGCTCAAGCAATCCTCTCACCTCAGCCTCCCAAGTAGCTGGGACTACAAGTGCCTGCCACACCTGACTAGTTTTTTAATTTTTAGTAGAGATGGAATCTTGCTCTTGCAACCCTCCAGGAATCAAGAGAAAAGACCCACTAGTCCTTAAAAATCCACTCAGGTTCAAAATGCCTGTGACCTTATGTAAACATTCCAAGTTCTATTTATGCCATATGGGCTAATGCTTCCCAGCCAACTTTATTTTTTTTTAAATATATGTATTTTATTGTTCTTCATTACATTATTTCCCCTCCCCACCCCTCCGTGGTAAGACAGAATTGATTTACAGAAAAGAATACAGAAAACACCAAAGCTCCTGGTAGAGGGAGAGATTTCAAGTGGGGAGAGAGATGCTCTCTCCGTTCCTTTCCCTGTCTTTCCCCGTCTCCTCCTCTAGGCCTCTAGCCTCAGGGTATATTTAGTCAACCTAATTTTCATAAAAACAATTCTTCACATTCACATTTCATCCTTTTGCTTAAAATTTAATTAAATTCCTATAACAAGAATAACCAGCATAAACAGATTTGGTAGCAAATAATACTCTTGATAAGGTTATAACTTAACTGGTAGGAGAAGAAAGCCAGCATATTTAAGAATAGTCCAGGAGGCCAGGGGGGGTCAGTCAGTATGGGTTTTCTTTCTTTCTCTTTTTTTTTTTTTTTTATTAAATCATAGCTGTGTACATTAATGCAATCATGGGGTACAATGTGCTAGTTTTATATATAATTTGAAATATTTTCATCAAACTGGTTAACATAGCCTTCATGACATTTTCTTAGTTATTGTGTTAAGACATTTATACTCTACATTTAGTAAGTTTCACTTGCACCCTTCTAAGATGCACCACAGGTGTGGCCCCACCAATTACCCTCCCTCTACCCATCCTCCCCCCGTCCCTCCCCCACCCTTGCCCCTTTCCCCACATTCTTGTGCTATAATTGGGTTATAGCCTTCATATGAAAGTTATAAATTAGTTTCATAGTAGCGCTGAGTACATTGGATTCTTTTTCTTCCATTCTTGAGATACTTTGCTAAGAAGAATATGTTTCAGCTCCATCCGTGTAAACATGAAAGAGGTAAAGTCTCCATCTTTCTTTAAGGCTGCATGATATTCCATGGTGTACATATACCACAATTTATTAATCCATTCGTGGGTCGATGGGCACTTGGGCTTCTTCCATGAGTTAGCAGTTATGAATTGGGCTCCAATAAACATTCTGGTACAAATATCTTTGTTATAATGTGATTTTTAGTCTTCTGGATATATACCTAGTAGAGGAGTTGTAGGATCGAATGGCAGGTCTATTTTTAGATCTCTGAGTATTCTCCAAACATCTTTCCAAAAGGAACATATTATTTTGAGGGAATAAATAATAAATATTTATTTATTTAATTAATAAATAAATAATAATAAATAAATATTTATTAAATATTTATTTAAATAAATAAATATTAAATATTTATTTAAATAATTAAATATTAAATAAATATTTATTAAATATTTATTTAAATAAATAAATATTAAATATTTATTTAAATAAATAAATATTAAATATTTATTTAAATAAATGAATATTAAATATATATTTAAATAAATAAATAAAAGAAGGAGGTTAATTTTTGCAGTCAGTTATGTGGAGGTAGATAAAGATAGTTAAAACAGTAATATCTACTATTTCTTGACAATTTACTGTGACTTCGTGTTTTACTGAGCATTTTGCATGCTTTATTCAATGCTTACATTCTACTTACATAATTCTATTTAATTCTTTTTTTTTTGAGACGGTCTTACTCTGTCACCCTCGGTAGAGTGCCGTGGTGTGTGACAGCTCACAGCAACCTCAAACTCTTGGACTCAAGTGATTCTCTTGCCTCAGCCTCACTTGTAGCTGGGACTATAGGTCCCTATTTTTTTTGTTGTTGTTTGTTTGTTTGTTTGTTTAGCAGGCTTGGGCCAGGTTCAAACCCACTAGCCCCGATGCATGTGCCCAGGGCCCTAAGTGCTGAACTATGGGTGCCAAGGCTATTCTATTTAATTCTTAACAATATCCTTGAAAAATTATCATCATTGTTTCACATACAACAAAACCATGTTTCCGAGAAATTGAGTAATTTGTCCAAATATGTAATTACTTCTGAAGTAGAGAAAGAATTTGAACCTGAGTTGTCTGCCCTCAACGCCCACTACAGACCCTCTTGAGGTGTCCTATTTCCCACACTCAGTCATCTGAGAGAGTTGGGAAGAAATAAGATGCTCTCCAGTATCTAAAGTAAGAGAAGTCTGCGTGAGGAGATGTGTCCTCCACTGGGACGTTTCAAAGGCTCAGATAATCGCAAAGGCTTACGAAATATCTGACGGGGGAGGAAGCCAACTGTCCAGCTTCATCCTTTCTTTGAAAAGAAAAGAAAAGGGCGGTGCTTGTGGCTCAAAGGAGTTGGGCGCTGGCCCCATATACGGAGGTGGGGGGTTCAAACCCAGCCCCGGCCAAAAACTGCAAAAAAAAAAAAAAACAAACCAAAAACAAAACAAAAGACATGCTAGGACAATATCAGATATAGTAGCCATAGCACCCCCAGCAAGAAAAGTTTCCTTTCTTTCAATAATTTTTCTGGGTATCTTCAGACCTGCACATAAGTCAGACTCTCTTCTCTCTTTAACTCTCTTGCTTGTGTTATTAGTACAGTTGTCCTCCTTTCAAAAAGGGATTAAAAAAAAAAAAACCTTCAGATTTCAACCAGATGCTTTAAAGTTGCTCCAGGAGCATGAAATGGAGAATTTCTTTTAGAGTTAGACAGCTGTTTGCAACTCTGTTACACACCAGAATCTCTGGGCAACTTAAAAAACAAACCCATGTTGGGGCTTCCCTGCCTTGTCTGAGCCTACATTCTGAGTTAGTGGGGAGTAGGGCTCTAGCACTACTGTTTTTAAAACTGATGATCCCCTAAGGTGATGAAGAAAATGTGTACACCAGAATTGTAACCATAATTATCAACAGCCATACTTTTTTTTTTTAAATTGAGACAGAGTCTCATTTTGTGGCCCTCAGTAGAGTGCTATGGTGTCACAGCTCACGGCAACCTCCAACTCTTGGGCTTAAGCGAGCCTCTTGCCTCAGCCTCCCAAGTAGCTAGGACTACAGGTGCCCGCCACCACGCCTTGCTGTTTTTTGTAGAGATAGGGTCTCACTCTGGCTCAGGCTGGTCTCCAACCTCTGAGCTCAGGGCAATCCATCTGCCTCGGCCTCCCAGAGCACTAGTATTATAGGCGTGAGCCAGCACACCCGGTCAGCAGCCACATTTTTTAAAAAATAAACTTTATTCTATGTATTTAAGGTATACAGCATGATGTTATGAGATAACATAAATACCAAAGTGGTTACGCTAGTAAAGCAAATTAACATATCCTGAAAAGGGTCAGCCTAGTAATGCCTTCAGATAATTTAGAACAGAACAGAGATGTTTTTGTATTTTATTGGTGTACATCACCTAATTTTTTATGAAATATTCTGCTACAGTAGACCCTAACATTAAATTCTCTGTTTAAGTTTGAAAGGGAAAGAAGAAGGGAAGAATGTCTAGATGTTTTTTTTTTAAGGATTATACTTTTGCAAGCTATGGTGAGAGTAAGAAACCCTACATGTCAGAGCATAAAATCTCCCCTAGAGGGTCCAAAGAAGAATTTTCACAGTGCTGCCTGGCACAGTTGGCCAAATGTATCATAAATTGTTATTTTTCCTTTCCTGCTAAACCCAAAAGCTTATCTTTATCTATTCTGAGAGAATCACATGTGCTTGGATTATTCTTTGAGACAATTGCTCTGTCAAGACATTGCCATATTTGGGGCGGCACCTGTGGCTAGGGCACTGGCCCCATATACAGAGGGTGGCAGGTTCAAACCCAGCCCCGGCCAAACTGCATCAAAAAATAGCTGGGCGTTGTGGCAGGCACCTGTAGTCCCAGGTACTCGGGAGGCTGAGGCGAGGGAATCACCTAAGCCCAGGAGTTGGAGGTTGCTGTGAACTGTGACTCCACAGCACTCCACCAAGGGTAATAAAGTGAAGACTCTGTCTCTAAAATAAAAAAAAAAAAGACATTGTCACATTTACAGAAAGAACAAATCACGAATTACCGGTTCTTTCCCATATTTCTTGTGAAGGTTTTTATTCAAGGTCATGTTAATGTTTTTTGCAGGAAAAATTTATGTTTATTTCCATCAAGTGGTTTTTTAAAAAAGAAATTAAGAATAGTAAATTCTTACACTGAGCTTTTCTGATTTTTTTTTGTTTTTTTTTGTAGAGACAGAGTTTCACTTTGTCACCCTCAGTAGAGTGCTGTGGTGTCACAGCTCACAGCAACCTCCAGCTCCTGGGCTTACGTGATTCTCTTGCCTCAGCCTCCCAAGTAGCTGGGACTACAGGTGCCCACCACAACACCCGGCTATTTTTTTGTTGCAGTTTGGCCAGGGCCGGGTTTGAACCTGCCATCCTTGGTATATGGGGCCAGCGTCCTAACCACTGAGCCACAGGTGCCGCCCTTTTCTGATTATTTTTCAAATAAAACTGATACCTGCATGTGGAGTGTTGTTTCAACCTGAAACCAAATGATGTGTCATCACATCTTTTAAAATTATAGACTGAGGTTTCTTCCTTCCTCTTTGGCCGTTTTAAACCTGTATATTTATAGTTCTGATGAAATGGATACTATATAGTAAGTATATATTTATCCCACCAACCCTACATACTTAAGGAGATTTATGGCATCATTTTGCTAAGCTTAATTGACTAAAACCACTCTCAACATAGCCCCTAAATATCCTGGCAACTTTATGTCCCCTTCTATGAATTGAGAAAATATGACCAATACGTGAGTCTGATTATTTGTTGTCAGAAAGAATTGTGAAGATTCAGAAAACCATTTTTCTCCTCTAGAATTTCCTAGTTTCTAAAGACCGAGAAAGAGAGACAGTGGTTGAGAGGCCTTCCTATGGGGGAAGATTCTTCATCCCCAAATAAACTCTTCCTGCTCAAGTTAGAGCCTTGGGCTTAAAGTATCAGCGTCCTGGAACTAGAACAATACAAACAGGGCATAAGAGGAATGAGACAGGAGCATTTGTATGTGGTGTAGTCATTGCTGAGTTAGGACAGGCTCAGTGACATGTTGAGATCGCTATGAAGTTAGGGGGGATTTTTGTCAAACGGAAAGGAAGATGAGGTGCCATCTACTGAGGAAGAAATTGAAAAGAAGCCACCTTTTGTGTCTCTTCAACAAAACGTGGTATCTTTTCAGACAGTCTTTCTGCAGGATATACAAACATTTACGGGATATACAGACATTTACAGAATATGCAGATATTCACAGGATGTATAGACATTCACAGGATATGCTGTTTGTGATAAATTGGAAAAGCTATCTAAAACCTATTCCCCAGCCTGATTTCAAAACTTACATTCCCATTTCTAAAAGTTTACTCTACAAAACTGTGTGTACAAGATGATACAGATCATGTAAAAGGATGTTCATTGTGATACTGTTTAAAATTACTAAGAAAATAAGGCTGGGTACAGTGGTTTGTGCCTGTAATCTCAGCTACTCAGGAGGCTTAAGGTGGGAAGAGCCTTTAAAGTCAGGAGTTCAAGTCCAGCCTGGGCAATGTAGTAAGTCCCTATCTCTACAAACAAACAACAACAACAACAAATCAGAAAAATTAGCCAGGAGTGGTGGTATGTGCCTACAACCCCAGCTATTTGGGAGTCAGGAAGATGGCCTGAGCTCAGGAGTTCAAGGCTACAATAAATTGTGATGACACCGCTGTGCTCCAGCTGGGGCTACAGAATGAGATTCTGAGAAAAGAAAAAGAAAAGGAAGGAAGGAAAGGAGAAAGGGAGTGGGGGAGGAGGGGAGAGAGAAAACAAAGAAAAGAAAGGAAGAGAGAAAGAAAGAAAGAGAGAGAGAGGGAGAAGGAGAGGAAGGAAGGAAGGAGGGAGGAAATAAATACCAAGAAAGAAAATTATCCCAGTGTCCAATAATGAGGGGTCTGATTAAATATGTTTTATGTATATTTGCCACCCAAGGAAATGGCACGTACAAAGTCACTTATAGCCATCAAAGTGAATGAGAGTTGTACATATCGACACGGTGTAATATGTCAGAGAATATCAAGGGAAATATACAAGTTGCAGAACAGTATTATAATATAATCCAGTTATATTATTTATTAATAATAATATGGAGGATTGCTCATTAAAGTAGTATAACAGTTTTCATCGTACCATGTACCATTTGTATCAGGATAAAAGAAAACCAACAAAAATAATAATCTGTCAAGTATTATTTATATAATATTATTTAAATTTTATATATTTCTAAAATAAAAATATACTTTTTTTGGCTTATATTTTTTAAAAAATATTGGTTTATATAGATGCTTTCTCCTTCTCTAGTAATTTATTCCACCAAAAGCACTTGTATAGAGCAGCACCTGTGGCTCAGTGAGTAGGGCGCCGGCCCCATATACTGAGGGTGGCGGGTTCAAACTTGGCCCCGGCCAAACTGCAACAAAAAAATAGCCAAGCATTGTGGTGGGTGCCTGTAGTCCCAGGTACTTGGGAGGCTGATGCAAGAGAATCACCTAAGCCCAAGAGCTGGAGGTTGCTGTGAGCTATGATGCCATGGCACTCTACCGAGGGTGACAATTTGAGACTCTGTTTCTAAAAAAAAAAAAAAAAAAAAAGGCACTTGTATAAAATGACAAAGATTATGTAAAGTCATGTGGATATGCATAAGATATAGAAAAGGTATAGAAATTTATTATTTTTTTTTTTTTGAGACAGAGCCTCAAGCTATCACCCTGGATAGAGTGTTGTGGCATCACAGCTCACAGCAATCTCCAATTCCTGGGCTCAAGTGAGTCTCTTGCCTCCGCCTCCCAAGTAGCTGGGACTACAGGTGCCTGCCGCAACGCCCGGCCATTTTTTGGTTGCAGCCGTCATTGTTGTTTGGCGGGCCCGGGCTGGATTCGAACCGGCCAGCTCAGGTGTACATGGCTGGCGCCTTAGCCTGTTAAGCCACAGGCGCCGAGCCGAAAAGGTATAGAAATTTAAAAATTCCATGCAATATAGACAAGGGAAGTAAATCATCTGAAATTCCATTACCCAGCATTCAATGTCATTAGTGTATTTCCTTCCTCTCTGAGTCAATTTCACATTGTTCTATTTGCACGTATTTTATATGCTGCTTTTCTATTTTACTACAGTAAGTCTAGGAACTCCCCAGATTTAAAGAAATATCCTATTTTTCATCTCTGCTGCATCTTGGTGTAGTTTCAAAAAAAATGTTTGCAGTTTTACCTTCCTGTCCGAGCCCTTTCTCTTTGTTAGCCTGGTTTAAATGTTGTTTACATGCTGTCACCAAGGATAAAGCTCGAGCATCTTCCAAAATAGACACCAAGGAAACGATTGGATTTCTTTACTGCTCAACTCAGCACAAGAACTTGGCTAATGAAATAAATACACACTGGACAGTGGCTCGCCTGCCTCACACATAAAAGGCTGGTGGAAAATATCGCAATTCTTGCAAAATCTGGCAAATTTCAAAAACGAGATTTTTTGGTGAAGACAAACCAGCTAGGGAGATTGGCTCCATCTGATTCTGAGTGAAGAACCGTTTTCCACTAGGAAAACTTACTTAGAAGAAAAGTGCTTGATAAGTCCGGCTTATATGCTTTGCTCTTAAACTGAAAGAGAGACTCGTAGTGGATTTGGAAAACCAAAAATAGGGAGTTTATGCAACTCTAAGTATTGACGGAAAATTTTATTCAAATGCCCTGCTTGCCTAAGAGGGGAGGATGGAATGATTTGACAGGTCCAAGGCTTGTGGTTTAGCTACGTGAGGCCCTACTGTATTACACTCAGAGTTATTTTGGGACGGTCACGAGAGCACTTGAACTCTGAACAAAGAACCTCTCCTTGACTTATCTTACTCAGATGAGACTAAAGTGCTTTAAGTGCCCAGAATCCGATGCAACTGTGAAACCCCAATCAAAAGGCAAGTGAATTGGGGTTGGGGGGTGGGAGATCTCTGCATTCTTTCTCTTTACTTTTCTCTGAAAAATGCCACAGGGTCCCAAAACAATCAGCCCCGTTTCCCTGTGGCATATGTAAAGGTCTACTAAGGAAAATTTAGGCAGGACCAACAACACGCACAGAGTGGGTGTCTGAGTTAGCCGGTGACGGGTACAGTGAGAAAATCTTAATAACTTTAGTTACACTTTGTTTTAACCAACTCTGTCATCATAGCAGTGCTCTGGGTACTGGTGGGAGTTTAATTTAGAAAAGGAAAACTAGCAATAACAAGAACACATGCCCCAAGCCAGTTTTCGTTGCAGGGAAATAATTCAGGAATATTCGAGCCTTCAAGTCTTTACCACAAGATACAGGAGAACAGCTTTAAAATAATAATTGAAAAAACACTTTAAAAAGAATAAATAAGTGATATAAGACATAGCTAGACAATCTTCACATACGTCAAGTTCAACATTACTTGGTAGCAGCTCTGGAAAACATCTCTATGATGAGTTAAGGCATCAATCCCGTGCCCTATGTTAGATTAGCACCAGTTAACAGGAGTCTTTCTTCCTTTCCTCCCATTTGCCTGAACTTGACTAAGATCCCAAGTGAATAAGAATCTTTTATCTCAGCAGCAGACTTTCAGAGCAGTTATAAATACAGGCTCAAACTGCCTCACTCATAGGGCTGGCCTCTGATATACGAAGTGCTAATGGTTTCAGTGAATACCTAGCCAAAAATCTGCAGGGATTCCTTTGCTTGTAACATACTGTTATTCTATTAGCTCAGCTAATGCCAACTCAGCTTAGTGAAAATTTCTCCCGACCCTTTGCTTTTTTTCCTCATCCCATTCACATTTAATTTATAATGTTCAAGTTCTAGATCATCAAAATAGTTAATGCAAGAAGAAAATTGCTGGGCATGGTGGCTCACGCCTGTAATCCTAACACTCTGGGAGGCTGAGGCTGGAAGGTCGCTTAAAGTTGGGAGTTCAAGACAAGCCTGACCAAGAGAAACACTCCCCCCCATCTCTTCCAAAAATAGAAAAAAATTAGCCAGGTGTGGTGGTGCACATCTGTAATCCCAGCTACTCAGGAGGCTGAGGCTGGAGGACCAGTTGAGCCCAGGAGTTTGAGGTTGCAGTGAGCTGTCTCCACTGCACTTCACTCTAGCAAGAGTGACAGAGTGAGACTCTGTTTCAAGAAAACCCCAAAACACTCTGGGAGGCCGAGGCCAGTGGAATGCTTGAGATCAGGAGTTTGAGACCAGCCTGAGCAAGAGCAAGACCCTGTCTCTAAAACTAGCTGGACGTTGTGGCGGGCGCCTGTAGTCCCAGCTACTAGGGAGGCTGAAGCAAGAGGATCACTTGAGCCCAAGAGTTTGAGGTTTCTGTGAGCTATGACACCACAGGACTCTATCCAGGGTGACCAAGTGAGACTCTGTCTCAAAACAAACAACAACAACAAAAATTACAAAACAAACAAACAAACAAACCAAACCAGAAGAAGAAGGAAACCATTCTCAACTCTCCATCCCAGGGCTAATGTCATAAATAATATTAATGGTACCGGAAAAAGAGAAACAGCCTCAACATCCCCCAGCTGTAAAAGTTACTTAATGATCTAAGTAGTTATCGGTTGGTCACATAAAGCAGTCCTCTTCTGGTTCTGACACTATGAAGGCCATCATGACCCCGGGCTGAAGAAAAAACACCAGATGTACAGCTTGGGAAAGACACAACCGCTGAGTCTTTCAGCCAGAGATCAGAGGGCTGGATGATGGACAGCTAAAGAGAATAACTTTGGGGGAGGGAACAAGAACTGTGTGAAACTCTCTCAAAGTAAGGCGGGCTTTGACAATGATCTCCCTGTCTTCCTGGGATTCTGATTCTTGGTAAATAAAGGACAACTTGAACTCACACGAGTGTTTGGCTCCTGCTCCCGGTATAACAATAACAATTCTCTGTCATTATCCTCATTTTGTAGATGAAAACTCTCAGGAATAAAAGTTTAAATATTTTTCCTAAGGTTACACAGCTAGTAAGTGGTGTAGATGAGATTTGATTCCAGATGGTTAGACTCCAAGCCCATTTTATAAACCCCGAAGAAAATATAAACCAGCTAACACCCTGGCTCCCTCTCCCAACAACAAGCTTGTACATACATTTTGAGCAAAATCCAGTCATATGTCTGATCTTGATTTGATTCTTCAAGAATTTTTTCTGGGCTCAGTGCCTGTGGCTAAAGTGGCTAAGGCGCCAGCCACGTTCACCTGAGCTGGCAGGTTCAAATCCAGCCCAGGCCTGACAAACAACAATGACGGCTGTAACCAAAAAATGGCCAGGTGTTGTGGTGGGCTCCTGTAGTCCCAGCTACTTGGGAGGCCGAGGCAGGAGACTCGCTTGAGCCCAAGAATTGGAGGTTGCTGTGAGCTGTGATGCCACAGCACTCTATCCAGGGTGACAGCTTGAGGCTCTGTCTCAAAAAAAAAAAAAAAAAAAAGAATTTATTTTTGGGGGAGTGGCCCTGGCTCATTGGGTCACACCAGCCACATACAAAAAGGGGGAGGGTTTGAGCCCGGCCTGGGCCTGCTAAACAACGACAACTGCAACAAAAAAATAGCCGGGTGTTGTGGCGGGCACCTGTAGTCCCAGCTAATTGGAAGGCTGAGGCAAGAGAATCACTTAAAGCCCAAGAGTTTGAGATTGCTGTGAGCTATGATGCCACAGCACTCTACTAAGGGCGACATAGACTGTCTCAAAAAAATTTTTTTTTATTTTTTTGTGTGACACTTAAAAATTTAAGCAATACATATACCACAATTTGTTAATCCATTCATGGGTTGATGGGCATTTGGGTTGTCAATACATACAGCACCAATACATTATTATTACTATTGTTTGTTTGTTTAGCAGGCCAAGGCTGGTTCCAACCTGCCAGCCCTGGTGCACGGGGTCCATGCTCTAACCATTGAGCTACCAGCACCCAGCCTAATTCATTATTTTTAATAGTGTAGAGAGACCACAAATTTTCCATTTTTTTCCACATCATTCGGTATGCAGGTTGCTTGCAATATGTTGCCCAAATAACACTGCAATAAACATCCTGGTATAAATATCCTTATATTATAGTGCTTTTATTTATTTAGCAGACACTCTAGAAAGAACAATTTCTGAATAAAAGAGTGTGCATATTTTTAATTTTAAAGTATACTGATACATTTCTGACATCAAACTTATAGTAAGTCAAATTCCTAGCAGCGATACATGGCAATGTCCATTGCCCCATATTCTTGTTAGCACTGGGTGTTGTCAGTCTTTTAAGAATTCCCCCAAATATCTGGCTCAGTGCCTGTGGCTCAACGGGCTAAGGCACCAGCCACATACACCTGAGCTGGCGGGTTCGAATCCAGCCTGGGCCCACCAAACAACAATGACGGCTGCAACCAAAAAATGGCCAGGCGTTGTGGCGGGCGCCTGTAGTCCCAGCTTCTTGGGAGGCAGAGGCAAGAGACTCGCTTGAGCCCAGGAGTTGGAGGTTGCTGTGAGCTGTGATGCCACAGCACTCTATCCAGGGTGACAGCTTGAGGCTCTGT
The DNA here is from genome assembly GCA_963574655.1 of Perodicticus potto. Taxonomy (NCBI): domain Eukaryota; kingdom Metazoa; phylum Chordata; class Mammalia; order Primates; family Lorisidae; genus Perodicticus; species Perodicticus potto. The sequence continues at coordinate 36,081 of CAUYRH010027979.1, forward strand.
CTCAAAAAAAAAAAAAAGAATTTCCCCAAATATCTTCTCCCTAAATAGTAACTCATTATTTTAATATGAATTTCTCTGATGTCTAATGAGATTGAAAATGTTTATTAGCCCTATTGGGAATTTTTCTCCTATGAATCCCTTTTTATTTATAACTACTTTACAAGGTGTTGCTCTATTTGGCAATAAATGCAAGAGAAACAATGATCTTTGTGATAACAAAGGAGAAAAACAAAGTACATACTTTGCTTGAGGGGTTTGAAAGTATTAGTTAAAGTGAGATCAGAAGAGCAAGTAAGAATAAAGAGAAAGGCCAAGCCGGTGGGTCAGCATTGAGAAGAATGCTCCAAGCAAAGGGATCAGCATTGCAAAGGCCTTGGGGCAGGAAAGACTGTGCTACACGCTGGGCCTGAAAGAATGGGACTGAGGGGTGTGCAGTGCGTGACAGTGACAGGATGTGGCAGGAGTTGGAGCTGAGGCCTGGTGGCTTTGCACGGTGCATATCCATACGTGTTCCCTTTGAAGTTCATCACCTCACTCCTGGAAGAGTCCCTTCAACTTGGCTTCTCTGGGCCTCAACTTCCCTCTCTGAAATATGCACCAAGACTGAGAATTGGATCATGGGTCTGGGAAAAGCTGAGCCTGCTTTCCAGTAGAGAGAATTACTTGACAGGAAGCAAAATGACCTGTGTGCAGGGAACACCACTGTAGCTTTGGGGGCATAGCCCTGCGCTGACGTGAGAGCACCTGCCTTGGCCAACTGAGCGGACGTTCTGTGCTTCCCCAAACACTCCCCTCCCAAGACACAACCCTCTCCAGCTTTCCTTCCTACTTGAGCATTTTCTCCCCTTTCTTTTTTTCGGGCTCATTCCCGTCCAGTGAGTTTTGGATGATGGAATTCCTCGAAGATCAGCTCTTACTTTTGCCTAGTTAACTCCTAGTCATCCTCTGAACCTCAGCCTAAGCCTCCCTCTCTCGGGGAAGGCTTTCCTGGTCTCCTCGGCTAATCAAACCCTCCTCTTACGGGCATTCGCAGACCACGCTCCTTTCTCTCATAGCCCTTGTCATGGTTATAAGTTTAGATTAATTAGTGTGATTAATGAATTTTTCTCCCCAGAAATTTGGCTCCATGAAGACAAGGCCTCTACTCTGCTGAGGCTTACTATGAAGACTGGCTTCATGGGTGTACGGCGTGGTCACAGAGGGTCCACACTCAAAAGGGCCACATGCTTGGTTTAATGCTCTACCATTACCATCGTGAAATCCTCAATAATTTTTAACACCAGGAACTCTGTACAGCCACACCAAACCCCTATGTCTGCTTCAAGAGCTGGAATTTCAAGCATGCCAGAGGCTAATGGGCCAGCTGAGACTACAAAAACTAACCCTGGAACCTACTGTTTTATTAAAAAGATTTTGGATGCAAAGAGAAATAATAATAATAGTTTTTGAACAGGGGGCCTTGCATTTCTCCTTTGCACTAGTCCTACAAATTATGTAAGCAGTCCTGCTCATCATTATATCCCCAGTACCTAGCACAGTGTCTACTAAGCACACAGTAGATACTCAACAAATGTTACTTGGACGAGTGAGTGATTGGATAAATGTCTGACTGAATGAATATAAAAAGTTCCCAGAACAAATAATGGTGGTTCAGTCTGTCTAGTTCCAGACCTCAAGCATTTCTCTCTTCTCCATATTCTGCTGATTGCATGCTGATATGGGTCTGGGTTTGACTAACTTGGCCCAGGGACCTTCCCTTCCCACTCATTGCTCCAAATTACTTTCTTCTGGGGCATCTCTGGGGTAGTGTTGCAGTGGCAGCATTCTCTGGCATAAACATCCCTCTGAGTCATAGAGCAATGCCATCGTGAGGGGCCCGGACAGCTGCAGCTGTCAGGCATCTGTGAGTTACTTTGAGATGGCATGAAAATATCTCCCGATTGGTTAAATCTACCTAGTGTCCTGCCCCTAGATTTGTAGGACTGACATTTCTACAGGACGCTTTTATGTACCTATGAAAATACGGCAGGCACCAGCTGCTGAAAGGAACGGACCTCCTCAAATTCAGTAGCGCTAATCCCTTCCTTCAAAATTAATTTGAGTTTTATCTGAAGCTCTTTGAGCCTTCTCTAGTGATAGTTCACTTAGAGGAGTGCTGTGAAAGGATTAGGCTTGGGCATCAGGAATGGAGAATTGATTCAGATTAGGTAAGGGGTATTTGTAAATTGGCTTGCCCTTCTGAAGCCAAGGAGTTTATTTCCATGGTTAAGCATATGGCAGATAGATTTGTCAAATCCTACCTTGAAGCAACCATCAAAGGGAAAAAAGGCTGGGGCCGCCTTTGGTGCAGAGCCCACTGGGCAAATACTGAGCTCTTTCAGCCTTCCAGAAATGAGCTTTGTGCCCATAAGCCATCTTCAAACGACACACGGGGGCCAGACTTAGGCTTTCAAAGAGAATGAGCTGGCATGCTCTCAGCCCTGCATAAATCACACCCAGCTGAGGGGCTGTGGGTAGGGATTGCCATGCAAAGGGATCAGCGCGGCCTAACCTTCCTTAAAGAAGACGCCAAATGAGGCCTGCTTTGTGAGACTGCGCCGCACTGCACCAACCACATCACGTACCTGATCACAACCTGCTGCCTTTGCTTAAGTTTGGCCTCTTAGTATTAAGATGGGGTGGGTAACAAATCCTGTCTACTTGGGGATCCTCATGACAGTGGAGGGTATTACGTTTTGGATCTGTGGGTTTAAATGGCCAATGGTTACAATCTCAAGGAATTTCTGCCTGCTTGGTGACTCTATGTACCCTAGAAAAGTCTCCAGGGCAGAGTTTGAGGTCCCCATGAATCTCTGGTGGACACTGCAACACATTCATTTATCCTGGAAGGATCAGATTTGCTCAAAGAGCAATTCACTCTCTCCTTCTCACGTCATCCCAAGAGAACACTGGGCCCGGGATATCTCCTGCCAACCAAGCACCCAGTTCTCGTATAATAACAACAGTATTGATACTACTACTGAGTAATTACTAATACTTTTTGAATGGTTACTATACATGGAAACTATTCTAAATACTTTCAGGCATTAACTGGTTTACTTCCTACAGCAACTCTCGGAGATAGACACTTTTGTTACTTTTCTTTATAGACGTATAAGACAAATAGAGGCACGGAGAAAGTCACTCTATCTCGACCAGGGACGACTGTGGTTATTCTAGGGACATTTTTGGAACTTCATGTAGAATTTTGCAAAAGTGGCAGGAAAAATATTTTTAAATGAATCCCAAATGGTGAGCACTTACAGGATAGAGTTTAAATAAAAGGGGAAATCAGGGGGGTGCCTGTGGCTCAGTCAGTAAGGCACCAGCCCCATGTACAGGGGCCTAAGCCCAGGAGTAGGAAGTTGTTGTGAGCTGTGTGATGCCATGGCACTCTACCGAGGGTGATAAAGTGAGATTCTGTCTCTACAAAATAAATTAAATAAATAAATAAATAAATAAATAAATAAGAAAGGGAAAATCAATGTGTTTTTTTTGTTGCGGGGGGAAGCTGATTCTCTTGCCTCAGCCTCCCAAGTAGCTGGGACTACAGGCGTTCACCACAACGCCTGGCTATTTTTCTGTTTTGCAGGTCAGCCAA